>APFE030938103.1:107791-143724 GCA_000404065.3 Pinus taeda
CTAAAGGAGAGGGCCAATACAAGATAACGCTTCTTTATCTTATCAGAAACAACATTTGATTCTTCATACCTGGGGTTCCTTGCTTTCTTTGAAGAGTTGACCATTTCCTTGATGACCTAGATTACCTGTCATTCCTTTGATCATTGAAGATGTCCCTAGAATGATTGTTATCTTCATCAAGAGATGTGTCTCTGCCATTCGGACACTCCTTCACATAATGGTCGAACTTATTGCAACCAAGGCATCCGCCTTTCCTTCCACCCTTATATCCAAACTTCCCAATGAAGTGAACTTTAGGTAGGCCATTATAAACTTCTGCTGCACCATTCTGATAATATTCTCTGCTTCAAATTCACCCTCAGTGAATTTGAAGAGGGATGAGGAATCCACTGATCCTTTTGTCTCTTCCAAATTGTCTTCGGTGATTGCTCTTTCAGTCTTGCTTGGGCATTGTCTTTATCTCAGCTTCGATACCATGTTAATTTTAGGTATGTTCTATGCTAGAGAAATTTATTTCAATTTTCACAGTTAGCTCAATATTTTTCACATCAGCATTAAAGTAAATTGCAGATAGAACATAAATATAAATCGCATAAGACAAGCCAAGACAAGAGGGCACAGGATATGGTGCTAGCCAGGGACAAACCCCAATGTGGGGAAACCCTTGATCAATTCTTGTTTTATGTTCTTCAATAGTTTAACAGAGAAAGAGAGAGAGAGATAGTATATTTACAATAGAAGTCAATATTTTGACTTTCTATATCTATATGAGATCAGTTGAAGACATGCTACTTCAACTGATTCTTCAAGGTGACTGCTTCACCTATCATGGTGTTGCATTTCGTCATAGTGCTGCACCTAGTCACTGAGCTGCTCCCATCATCATGCTGCACTTTATTATTATGTTGTACTTCATCGTCTCAGTGCTGCACCCAAATATCACTGAGTTGTTCTCAACATCATGGATCTGCATCTAATGTTGTACACATTGCTGATCTGCCTGCTATGCTATACTTGATTATTAGTTGCACTTGTCACAGTGTTTTCAACCAATTATATACTCAATACATCATCATGCTGCAGTGCCTTGTTGCTACATCATGTTGATATTATACTTCTGTTGCTTCATTATACTGCCATATCTATATCAGGCTTAGCTGCTTGCTATGGCTTGTAGCCTAGCAAAGCAGCTGTGCTATAGTTCTAGATTCCCTCAAGCAGACCCAATCTAAACCCAAGGTAGCAGCTTATCCCTCTAACATCTAATCTGATGACAACTGCTTCTAAACATATCTCATCCATGCTTTTAACTAGCAGTGAGATAGCTGCAACTATGGCTAGATGTGACAACATATGAGGTCATCTTCATGTTTGAGATAAGGGCCTCTTTGGGCCTCCTTACTATGGCTTGATATCTCAATAGACAACGAATTAGGAGACTCATATTAGATAGCAGAATAGGGCTCTTAGGGCTATGGATAGGAGCCTTTCAAGACAGTGGAATAAGGTCTCCTTTAATAGCATTTAGAGGATCTTCTTTGACTACGAATTAGGGATGCGTATGAAGCTCCCTTGGACAGTGAATAGGTCCCCCTCATAAGTCAGCTGCTATTCTGGAAAGGAGAATTAGCAACTTTTGTTGGCGCATGGTTTGAGGGACCTGTTGAATATGGCGGAGGTGCTCTTCCCAACTCTGGCTAAAGATCAAGATGATACATACGAATAGATTGATGAAGGCTCATAAGATGTCATCCATCAGTCTCATGAAGGTTGCATGGGTGTTCTTCAATCCGAATGGCATGACCAACCATTCAAAAAGGCCCTCCTTGGATTTGAAGGAAGTCTTCCACACATCGAAGGGTTCCATAGGCACCTAGTGATAACGCGACTTCAAGTCAATCTTGTTGAAATATTTGGCCCCCTTGAGCCAGTATAGAAGGTCATCAATCTGTGGGATTGGGTACCTATTTGGGATAGTTATCTTGTTCAACACCCAATAGTTAATAAAAATCCTCCAGGTACCATCCTTCTTTTGTATCAATACAATCAGTCTCCCACAAGGTGATGAGCTTGGCCTGATGTTCCCTTTCTGCAATGGTTCTTGAATCTACCTCTTGAGCTCATCATTCTCTAGAATAGAGCATTGATAAATCAGTCCATTAGGGAGCGGCGTGCCTGGGGTCAGATTGATGGAGTGCTTGACCTGACAATGTAGAGTTACCCCTGTGGGTGAGGCGAAAATATCCCCGTACTCCTCCATGAATTTGTCCATCTGCTGTTGTTGTGCAGAGGAGCCCTACCTAGAAGCAGTGGCCACAACCTTCTTCTTTCCCCGGGGGAAAATCATAAGGAAAACTAATTTCCTAGTATGGGAAATGATCTTACTGCATTTATTTTTAGTGATCAAAGAGATGGCGGTAGGCGGGGCTACCTTCGATATCCTTTACAACTTATTAGCCAAAGTAATAATCGCAGAGGGAGGTTTAGACTCATATACAACGTGTCACTTCCACAAGTATGGTTGTCCTAATAATACATCACTAACTTCAAGAGGAGCAATGTCACATAGTACCTCATCCATAAAGGGCTTGATGTTGTAGGGAAGACGACACTACTGGCTGACATGAAGATCTTGTCCTTGGTGAAGCCACTCGATGGTGTACGGCCATGGATGTGCTATGGTCATTAGGTCCAACTGCTTCACGTCCTCTATTGAAATGAGGTTTTTTTGGCTCCCGTTGTTGATAATGAACTGCAGCGAGAACCCTTCACCCACATCTATGAGTGGAAGAGGTGTTCCCCCTCCTCTGGATCTTCAGGCTCAATCTTCTGGATCTTGGTGGTGGCCATGGTGGCACTGGGATCTACATCAATGATCTTATTCCCTTAGTGGGTTCTGATTCAGAGTCAGAACATGCATCTGATTCAGAGGCCTTCAACTCGGCTACCAATGAATTCTTGGCTCGAAACTCACTTATATTGTGAGTGGAGCTCTTATGGAACTCACACCATTTTCTCGTGTCCTTCTTTGTCTTTAGGGTGTTGTTCTTTTCTTGTGGTTTCGGCGGGCTATCCTGGGTAGCACCGACTTGGCTTGGTCCTTTGTTCTATGGTTTGGGGGCACCTTTTCCTTGCTTTGGATTCGTAGATCCAAAGTTCCGCTTCTTTATGTTTAAACTTCTCCTCAATATTGACAGCATATCGATACACCATGCTGAGCGAGGAAATGTCCAGGAACTCCATCTCATCCTAGATGTACTTGTGTAGATATCCGCGGTACTTGAGTACCAAATGCCACTTAGTATCCTTGATACCTAGCTTCGTGCAAAGGGTATGGAAAGTATTTGTGAACTCTAGCACATTTTGGTCCCTTCCCTATCATAGCGTGGTCCACTTTATGTATTTGTCTTCATAGCTCTTGATAGGGTAATATTGTTCCTTAATGGTGTCTTTGAAAGAATTCCAAGTGGGTACGGATGAAAACAATGAGGGTTCACTCTCATCGTTTTGTTCATGGTAGGTTTCCCACTAATCCTTGACATGTGGGACAACTTTAAGAAGTGAAAAAGTAATATTTTCCCGATTGGAAAAGTCATGAACTTAAAAATATCCTTCCAATAGATTTAACCATTATCTATTGTTTCTGCATTTTTTAGGCCTTCGACTATGCAAATATTGAAGTTAACTTCTACCTTAAAAGGAGTGGTACCTCTAGAGTGGCTTCTGGATGAAGATGCATCACCCATGGGTAGTCATCAAAGGATTTGGCAGAAGTTACCCATCATTGTGTCCCTCTGTCGCTCGAGGGCTTCCTCAAGCAAATTTTGGAAGGATTTCTTACCCCCTCGTCTTTATTTTCTTCTTACATGGGAGGTCTTTGGGTTTTGTGAGGCTAATGTTGCAATGGTTCAACCAGATCAAGCCCTAACTCCCTATACCCTGACCTCGTTAGGGACATGCAAAGAAAAAGAGAGAAAGAGAAGAGCTCTCTAATACCACTGACCTGAACGTAAAAAAGAACACAACAAATAACATATATAATCATAAACATAGAGATGTAGCAGAAAAACACTTCATTTCATTAATAGAAAAATATTGAACTATGCTTACAAACATAATGGAAATAAGATAGCTTGGGCGATGTGGCGGCTACATGCCTTTGAACTATGTTACAATGAAGCTCAAGGGCCTATTTATTATTGGAAAACATGAGAAAACTCTAAGAAACAAAAACCCTAACCCCATGAGATGTAACACCAAGAGTTTGTGGGCCCCATTGGGGTTAGTTGGGCAACCAACTCCAGAGGGTCATAACTTGGTCATATTATCTTCATTTGGCACATATGATACCTTGTTGGAAAGGTCTCTTTGATTACTATAGGTTTCACCACAGACCCTTACCTATGGCTACGGGCCTATTGTGGACTTGAAAAAAAACACCATTTAGGGGTCAAAACTGCTCCAGATGTTTAGGACCCAAAAAACTGCTAAAAATAGTAAATGATGAAATGAACAAGGAAACAGATGAAACTGACTGGGAGGTCTGGGTGGAATAGGTGGGTGGCCACCAATATCCACCTAGATCATTGTTGAATAATTAATGATGTGGATGTCTTGCCCAATTCGTTAGTAGATTTCCTAAATACTAATTTTGAATTTTTGGAATTCATTGGCATCGGTGGAATTTACACAATTGGGTAGGTCTAAGCTACAAAAATGAATTTTAACATGACAGGTTTCATGGGTGCAATGATATCAAATCTAATTTTTGTATTCCACAACATTTTCCTCAGAAAGGGCATGAAAGGAGGGAAGTCTGTGGGAGGTGTGAACTACTATTCTTGCCTCTCTATGCTATCTCTGGCACTACTAACCTCATTCCCTATTGCAGGCAGAGATAGGGTAAATTATAGTCATAGCCTCAAGTAAAAAATTTGCACATTTTATTAGATGATAAGAAGAATTGTTGTGGGTTGTTGCATGGTTGCACAATGCATCAACTAATGACTCATTTCTCTAGTACATTCAAGAAAATGGAAAGCAATTAGGAGCTAATGGAAATATTGGTGAATTTGGATGGGGAAATAAACATGTTGGCATTAATTTCTTACTCTCCAAGGACTGTTTGTTATTCTTAGAATCATACAAGGGCCACGTTGAGATATTTTACTCTTTATGGCTTGAAACATCTTATGCAACTCTTTGGTACATGAATGATGGGCTAATATACAAATGTAAATGGAAGCAATATATAGTGTGACATCAATATTGTTTTTGGCTTGAACATATTTTTGGGTGCGACAAAATACCCCTCTTGTTGCCAAGGTAACATCATGGTGGGACTATCAACCCACATCAATGTGTATAACAAAAATGTGAAACTTAAGTACATGGAGCAAGAATTTACAACATATCACTGACTAGTGAAAATTTACAAAGATAAGACAACATACCTTTACCAAGTAAACTGAAAAGCATCATGGTTATCGGTCAACCACACAAAACCCTTCTCATCGAAGTCCATTTTCTAGGCCGAACACTATTAGAATCATAGTTGGTCACAAGAATTATAGTGTATCTATATCCTCAATTTTTTTTATCATGGTTATGGATCATCCAAAAACCCACGCTTCATCAAAGTCCATTTTCTAGGTTGCACACTGTCAGTATCATAGTTGGTCATAAGCATTACAAGGCATCTCTATCCTCATATATTCGTTCATCACGGTTGTCGGTCAAATGCACAAAACAATGGCTCTTCATATTCAACAAAGGTTTCTCAAGAGGGAAATTCACGTAATGGGTACCATTGCTTCTTAAGGTGGGAGGAATGATCCAAATGGAAAGTATGGAAAGTGGCATCCAACCATGGTTTTCATCCACCCATGGTATTTATCCACCTATGGTATTTATCCACCCATGGAATTTACCTATGGTATAGTAACAATGATATGAATGGAAAGTGGCACCCACCCATGATATTCATCTTCCCATGGTATTTATCAACCCATGGAATTTACCAGTGGTATTGTAACTAAACAAAAAGGTTGTAAGTAACAAACCCCATTTTGTGAAATGTTAGTCTTGTCCATAAAAATGTATATTTTACAGTTCTTCTTTGTCTTAATAAAAATTCCCTTTGTGGTTTTGTTTACTGCGTGTTCTCCTCATTTCATTTTTTTTTAGATCTTGGGGTTCCCCCAAGATCTGGATCACCTATATTTATTCCCTACACCCCACTGTCCTCCAGTCTCTACCCCAATCGAGTTTTGTCTCCTTTTGCCCTTAAACCCCAGCGGGAAATCCTTAGCCATATTCCCTAGCTTATGACAATGCCAACATCGAAACGACAACTCTTCATAGCCTATATTTTGCACATGGGTATTCCCCTCAAAAGAAATTTTGAGGTTTTTGAAGAGACCTTCACACAGGTTAAGTTTTACTAGGATTTTGACTACCCTTCTAGTTCTGGTGGAAATGAAGGACATGTCAAGTTCTAAGAATTCCCCTATTTCCTCCCAATTGCCTTGAAAACATCTTCAGTCCACAATAGTGGTAGGACTGCAGGTAATTGTACCCATATTAGTACTTCCTGCAACTTTTCCTTGTTTTCATCAAATAATGGAGTTCACCTTTTGTGTAAAAATGGTGAAGAAGCAATACTCCAATTCACTCTTAGTACCCATGTCACATCTTCATTTGTCTTGAAAAATAGAGTGAACCATCCTTGGGTGAGAACTATCTATGTTTCTCTTGCCAAGGAATTTGCCCAATTCTTCTTCATCCATTCACTAATTTTTGGTGTTGTAAAATACTTTCCTTTGGCACGTCCCACCAAAATGTGTTGAGAGGTAGCCGTAGCTATATCAAGTCAGATTTATTCTCCTAGGACCAAATTATTTCCCTCTAACTTGCGACAAATTCCTTTTCCTTTCTTTCTCTTTGAACTAGTCTGTCAAGGCTCTTCTTCATCCTATTTCAAGGACTGCTACGCTAATGTCTATCTCTGACTTGAGGGAAATAGTTTATTAGCTCTGACATTTTCTCCAAATCATTGAGATCCAGCTCCCACATCCCCCAACTCCATTGATGCAAAATTCATTTTCATTCCTCATTCCTGTTGGCCCAGAGCTTGTGTTAAGGCCCCATTTGGGCAAGTGAGAAACTCTTCCAGTCCTAGACTGGGTGCACCTTCTCTGACAAATGAACCTCCACTGACCTGAGGCTGGGATTCCTTCAAACCATTGACTCCTTCCCTTTCTCCTTATCAGTAGCATTTATGTGAGCCTTGGAGTCATTCTCCTATCAGTAATCCTCTCCAAATACCTCAACCTACTTCTCAGGAATTAGAGCCTTCCCAACCTGCAAAATCCCTTTCTAGACCTAGGGCTACTTGAAAACTCTATAAGACGTCTACCTTTTGCTGTGAAACTCCTAAAACTCCAACTTCTTGGAACCCATATCTTTTTAAGGGTAGCAACCCAAGGTTAACTAATCCAGGTCTGGGTGTGACAAAGGACCCTTCCAAGACCTTTTACTTTCGTGATGTGTTAGATTGCATTTTTAAAAGAACATAAGTGAATACATGCGCATGTTGTAAAGAAGAGGAACATGTCAATCATCAACAACATAAAAACATAAGCCATTGATAACAGAGTTTGTCCAAGAGGGACTACATCTCTGGGCCCTAGTGTCAAGATGGTGTAGGCCGCTACATTAAGTGTTTTCAATAGTGATGATGTACATAAGAGGTGATGTCGCTATCATACAAGGAAAATTCCCTCATGCAGGAGTGGCTCCAAGAGATGTTCTGCTATGGGAACTCTCAGTCAAAAGACTCCTATTAGTATGACACAAAAACTCATGCATGATGATCATCTCGCCAACATGGCATAAAAGGGATCTCAATGCAAACATGCATGGTGACACATGAGTATCCCATCAACATACGAAAAAGGGATCTCAAAACACAGCATGATGAATCATGACAACAAGTACATCACATAGATGATTCTACATCACATCAAGCAGGAATCATGAAAACAAGTAATAAACAAGATCACTCATCAACATCAAACAGGGATCTCTGCAGCACAATTCATAGCAAAAGAAGTGCATGAACACACTACATATACCTCAGAACCAGGGGTCATCTGAAGAAGCAGATGTCAAATTGCTGAAGTTGTTCGTGCCATCGATCTCACGGCATCAATCACATGGAAATGGTTGCTCGCACATAAAGGCTGACACATCCTTGGGAAAATTTCAAGGATCATGGTTCTTCTCCCTATTTCTATAGCAATCATGGTTCCACCTGCATCGATTTGTGTGTGTGCTCTTGGCCTCCTCCATCTTCCTTAGGCACACTTTTGAATGACGGGTTTAAATAAAAAAATTCTGCACGAATATTCCAATGAAGTTAGTTTGGCATGTTGGTCAAGTTTAGTAAATGGTTGAGGAGGGGTCGGGTGGTCAAACCCTACCCCTCTTTTTTTTTATATGTTTGAAACCGTATGCATAGATATTTAGGAGGGGTTGGGTCCACATTGGGTGGGCCGCCCCTTAACTACAATCCTCATTTGGTGACACAATATCATTTGTTGGCATGTAGTGGAGTACTATTTGTACATTGGTACCGTGGGTTGTGTGTTATAATCTAGAGGTTCATTGGTGAGGGTGCCAAGAGGCGGGTTGGTCATATCGGTTGGGTGGGTTCGAGCTCCACCACCCTCGATCTTTGTGCTATGTATTGGCAGCACTTTAGAGGGGGTGTCAATCGAGTCCATGGGAGGTGGCCCGTGCCCACACCTATATTAATATTAATACATGATTTTTTGTGTGGAGGGTGGACCGACGGGTGTCACAACTTGTCGATTTCTTGAGTTTGGATGAGGTTGGCCGGTGGGGTTCATGGCCCGTTGGCCTTTTATTAATTCGATTGTTTAATATGGTTTGGGGTGGTGGGGGTGGTGGCCCGCCACCTCACATATATATTTTTTTGAATTTTTATTTAAAAGAGGGGAAATTTTCAAATCCTTAGAAAATAAGCGATACTGGGAAAATTAACAAGGCCATAGTTTTGACCAATTTTAGGAGCTAGGTTTCATGCCTCGGGTTCACTCAAATTGTAGGACACTTAAACCTGGCCCATAGCCCAACTTTGACCAAAACTTTGAATGGTTTTTTCTCCCCCATACGAGCTTAGATTTATGAACCATTGGCACTGCCGTGATCAGGAAGATGAGATCTATGCCTTGGTCTTGGTTCAAAATCATTCTGATCACTTTGATTTTAAAGCTTCCATAAGTCCTCTTTGTCCTGTGTGTGTCTCTGGAGCCACCTAGATCAATCCTGCCCACTGAGGAGCTTTTGGTTCTCCAAAAGCATGAAAAATTACTTGCAACTTCTCTATACCTTGTCTACATCGCAAGTTTCCTAAAAGGTCTCGCTTCCATCTCCTTCACCTTTGTTCTTCGGAGCCTTAAGTGATGAGCCGACACTTGCAACCTCTGCAACCTATAGTACATTGTTTTTGAAAATTACATGCTTAATTTTCATGACCAACTAATGACCCAAGTGTCCCACACTTGCCATGAGTTTATAACACATACTCGGTGGTCAAGCTTACATCAAGATGGATGTAAAACCCTAGCTATGAAAACAAGGCCAACATATCGTTGTTGCTTCAACAAGTGATGGAAAACACATCATCATTGCGACACATGATTTACAAAAATAAGGCCCAACACTATTGTTTTTTTTGACAAGTGATGGAAACACGACATCACTTTTAGAGTTTAACATGCAACATAAAATAAGATCAAACATCATTGTTGCTGAACAAGTGATGGAAAACACATCATCACTTTTACATTTTAAAATGAGACAAATGATTTAAAAAAACATGACCATGAAATGCTAACATATCTAGAAACCATTTTTCACTTATCAATGTGAATGGGTCACCTCCTTGTGGTGGTTTTTCTTGTCAAACAACTGCTTCATTTGGTTCATGCATCAACACTTTGTCTTTAAGGTGTTGTTCTAGATGGAGCCTCCAACAAGTGGCTTTTTGATGGCCACCTTTGTCGCAATCACTGCAATACATATTCTTCCTCCAAATATGTTTAACATGTTTCTTTACCTGCTGTTGAGATGTATTTCATGCCTCCTCCTTTTGTGTGTTGTCATTCTTTTCCAACACTTCAAAAATGTATGGTTATGTAATCCACAAAAGGTACATGTATTTTGATTCCATGTTTTACATTTATCATTAACAACATGATCATAATCGAAATGAACATTCGAATGCCAAGAGTGGTTATACCTTTCCTTGTTGTCTCTGGTGTAGGTATGGCGATGAGAGCTTTCCTCAACTCTTTCCTTGTAGTGGAAACTGTCATGGGATGATGGGGATATGCTCTCATCATCTTCTTTCCTCAACGATTTTGATGATGTCTCGAAAGAATATGACACCTTCAAGAATTCTCCTTTGGTGTATCTCGAGCCTACAAATTGAGGTCTTTGCACAACCTCCAATGGTTGAGTTGCTTTGGTTATTAACGCCAAGTGTTTTTTCCTCCTTGTGCCTCATCCTGGTAAGGAGCCTCATGTTTGTACCTGTAATTGGGATCTCCACATCTCCAACATAAATCATACTATGTGAATATGAAACCAAAATGAAATCAACATCTTTTACCTCCTATGTTGATTTGGAGAGAACGGATGAGGGCTTCTCATCATCAATTTTTGGTGGTTCACTAGTTGTCGTGGCACATTCCCCAACTTCCTTTTTGACATACCCAAGTCCTGTTCAACAGGAGAATTCTTCTACTTTGATGGGGTTGACAATGCCTTGGCCATTCACGCCCATGCCTTTTCCTTCATACCCCATTTTCTTAAATAGTTTGGAGCCAATTCCTGTGGTATGATTTTCACAAATAGAGAAATCATCATCAAGACACACACATGAATGCAGAAAACTACTTTTTACCTCACATGGGTCACGCTGTAGGTTTTCCAAGGCCTCATCCTTAGCTTGTAGCTATTGTAGAAAAATTTGTTTTTCCTCTTCCTCTTCATGTAGACGCATTTTCAATTTCGCGTTCCCTTTTAGAAGATTATGTTTGTTGTGCTTCAGTTCTTCCAGGGCCTCTTCCGTGGCTTGCAACTGAAGCTGCAATCACTCGTTTTCCTCTGTCTCTGTCTATAGAGTTTCATACATTATTTCCACCCTTTTGGAGATTTTGAGCATGGTCTTGTACATTGCTTTTTCATCCTCTTTCGCTACACATTCCATTGTTCACACTTGCAATTCACATCAATGCAAAGACCGCTCTGATACCACTTGATCCAAGTCTGGGTGTGACAAAGGACCCTTCCAAGACCTTTTACTTTTGTGAATTGTTAGATTTCATTTTTAAAAGAATATAAATGAATACATGTGCATGTTGTAAGGAAGAGGATCTTGTCAATCATCAGCAACATAAAAACATAAGTCATTGATAACAGAGTTTGTCCAGGAGGGACTACGTGTCTGGGCCCTAGTGTCAAGATGGTGTAGGCCACTGAATTAAGTGTTGTCAATAGTGATGATGTACATAAGAGGTGCTGTTGCTATCATACAAGGAAAATGCCCTCACGTAAGAGTGGCTCCAAGAGATGTTCAACTATAGGAACTCTCAGTCAAAAGACTCCGATTAGTATGACACAAAAACTCATGCATGATGATCATCCATCCAACATGGCATAAACTAGATCTCAATACAAATATGCATGGTGACACATGAGTATCCCATCAACATATGACAAAGGGATCTCAAAACACAACATGACGAATCATGAAAACAAGTAAATCACATAGACGATTTTGTGTCACATCAAGCAGGAATCATGAAAACAAGTAATAAACAAAATCCCTCATCAACATCAAACAGGGATCTATGCAGCACAATGCATATCAAATGAAGTACATGAACACACTGCATATACCTCACAACCAGGTGCCATCTAAAGAAGTGGATGTCAAACTGTTGAAGTTGTTCGTGCCATGGATCTCACTGCATCAATAACATGGAAATGGTTGCTCAAACATAAATGCTGACACCTCCACGGGAAAATTTCAAGCATCATGGTTCCACTCCCTATTTCTACAACAGTCATGGTTCCACTTGCATCGATTTGTGTGCATGCTCCTAGCCTCCTCCATCTACCTTCGACACACTTTTGAATGATGTGTTTAAATAAAATTTCTCTAGGTTGATATTCCAATGAAACCAGTTTGGCATGTTGGTAAAGTTTAGTAAATGGTTGAGGAGGGGTCGGTGATCAAACCCTACCCCTCTCTTTTTTTATACATTTGAAACCATATGTATATATATTTAGGAGGGAGTGGGTTTGCATTGGGTGGCCTGCCCCTTAACTCACGCAGCCCTTGTTTGGTGGTGCAATATCATTTGTTGGCGCATGGTGGAGTACTATTTGTACATTGGTACCGCGAGCTGTGTGTTATAATGTGGAGGCTTGTTGGTGAGGGTGCTCGGGAGGTGGGCCAACTATACCAGTTGGGTGGGTTAGAGCCCCGTCACCCTCGGTCTTTGTGCTATGTATTGGCGGTGCTTTGGAGGGTCCACCAAAGGTGGCTCATGACCATCCATATATTAATCTTAATACATGATTCATTGTGTGGAGGGTGGACCAACGGGGGTCACGACCCATCGGTTTCTTGAGTTTGGATGAGGTTAGCCAGTGGGGTTCATGGCCCATTGACCTTTTATTAATTCAATTGTTTAATATGGTTTGGGGTGGTGGGAGTGGTGGCCCACCACCTCAAACACACACACACATACACACACACACACATATATTTAAAAAAGGGAAAATTTTCAAAACCTTAGAAAATAAGGTATATTGGGCAAATTAATGAGGCCATAATTTCAACCGATTTTAGGAGCTAGGTTTCATGCCTCGGGGTCCATCAAATTCTAGGACACTTAAACGTGGTCCATAGCCCAACTTTGACCAAAACTTTGACTGGCTTGTTCTCCCTCATACGAGTTCAGATTGATGAACCATTCGCACTGCCGCAATCGAGATCTACGCTTTGGTCTTGGTTTGAAATCATTCTGATCACTTTGATTTTTGAGCTTCCATAAGTCCTCTTTATCCTATGTGTGTCTCTAGAGCCACCTAGATCATTAACCCTTCGTCCATAACTCTTCACTATGTCCTCCAACCCACTAGTAAATTTTGTTTTTTAAGGCTTCAACATCAGGAAAATACTACTTATCAATGCTTTATCCAAGACGTAATTCCTTTCTAATTCGGGCCCAGAGAAAAGAGTTCCTTTTTCAAAAGATTTTCCACTATGACTTTATGTCATTACCACACCACCTGTTATTCTATTGTTAGACTTAGCTGCTAGCCCTCCTGTCGTCAGAATTGTCTGTGGTCCTTGCATGGTAGCAGGTGGAGAAATAGTTAGAATTTTCACCTTTTCCAGATTCTATTTATTGGGTTCCAACCCATAGGTTGTGAGAATGTCCAATGGGTCGAGCTTCATCTGAACCCTATCATCCAGAGTTACCATTTTACTACTGGTTAAAATACTTTCATCCCTCAACTCAATCTATTTCCCTTTGACCAAATCCAACCTTTCTTCTAGGGGAAGATAGTTTTAGATTTACAACGTAGTTTATCCAAAAGTAGAAACATAAACATTCACATTGGGAAAAGGCCTGGGCTACGGCAAAAAAGACTATCTCACCTAATCCGACCCATTGCAGCCGTACTGACACCCTTCCTAAATCCATCCATTGAATCCTCCACTTGCCCCAACGACAACCTCTACTCCAAACCCCAGCTCCCTATTCCCTATTGCTTCTCCCTATTTCACTAACTATTTAATATATATTTTTCAAAATTTTTACTTACACTAAATCAATCATTCTAAATAGAACACCTCCATATGACAAATATGACTATTACCCTTTTTTTCCTTTTTAAGATATTACTTCAAACAACTTTGTGCAACCATATAATGTTTTTCAAAACTTGTACCAATACCAAATCAGTTACTTAACATAAACCCTATAAAACTCTCATGGTCTTTGAATTACCCATGAATAGAATATATTGTTTCTTAATAAAATTAAAGAAAAAAACAAATATATTTTCCCATTTTATTGTAGAAAACAAGTTTATTAATAAAATTGATCACCAATAAATATATATCTTCATTTGAGAGTAGAAAGTAGGTTAAGAAAGCCTACATATCATACAAAATACATCCCAAGGTAAATGAAAAAGTATAATTATATTTCTTTCATATCTCTTTTAACTAATACGGAAAAAATTGAGACCAAAATGGACTTACACATCAATATGTGAATTACATTACAGCTACAACTCCAAAGGTGTGGCCATTGTTTTTTGTTTTTTACTTCCTTTTCATCTTTTAGTAAATAAGGGTGTTTGATGGGTTGTAGAAAAGGTATATTTGGGGTTTATGCTGGACTTCTCTTTCCTGCGAAAACTTGTTTCAGAAGTCCGCATTTTCCCTCACTTCCTTACATCAATGTTTAATTGGAATTGTTTTTCTTGTTTAGATACTTAGGCCTTAGCCAAGCCCCATCTACTTTGTTTTCATGAGATGATTTTCCTTATGATTTTTGATAAGGTTATTTTAATTTATGAAAGCGATGGGAAAGGAAATATTCATTGTTCACCAAAGGAAATAATTTTTTTAATATTTAATTTGTGTAATATTTAGGAATTTAATTAGTGTTTTAGATTTTTGTTTGTGTGATGTTTTGAAGAGAAATATGACTATATTGTTTAGTACAATGTTTCAATGGTTTGGGGTGGCAAGAGGGGGAGAGTTCTTCTCAATATCGATGGAATAATTATGGATAAATTCTTGTGGGGACTTGGAAGAAAATCCAATAACCAATTTGAGTTGTATGACATATATATGGTATTGGAATTAGCTCTTAATAGAGGTATATCAAACATCACCATCCTTGGAGGCTCTTTCCTTATTACTTGTCATTTGATAACTGCCTCTCTTCCTAAGGATATATTGTTAAAACTATTGTTTCTTAGAATCAAAAGTACCCTTCAATCCTTCCTTCATTTTTCTTTCTTTCATATTTTAAGATCTCTCAACTCTAAAGGTGACCTTCTAGCCAAGAAGGCTTGTTTGCTGCAAGAAGGACATGCATAAATCAATGGCATTGGTGTAGAAATTTGATAGAAATTGCAACTGCTCAAGATTTCAAACTAAAAACACAAGAGACATAATTCTACTCTACTGATCTACGGAATGGAAATCACAATTTAGAACAACATGCATAGTCATGCAACAAGAAAAACCACAAGTACACAATGATTTCTAGGGGCACAAAACTAGGAAAAACCCTTCAAGCCTCTTTTCATTAATCAGACAAATATAGAAACTATTACAATTGCATGCTCTATCTCTGAGCACAACCTGCAAAAGAATAATTATTCTCTCTGCTGAATGAGAGCCTCTATCCAACTCCTAGCCAATTATCTTTTCCTCTAGACTCCTATTTCCTTGCTCAAATTAGAGCTCCTAAACAATAGGTAAGTACCTATTTCCTTGCACAATTCCCAAGGAATTGATCTCTTGACTTCATGCAATAATTGTACACTCTAGTAGGATACAAATCATGTTACACTAGCCTTATCTCTTCCACCTCAACTGAGAAATTTGAATTCCATGCATGCATGAGCTATTTTGGGCTGATTTATTATTTAATTGACATGTCTATGAGTTAGACTACCTTCCCACTGCACAAATGACCTTCAACTGAATCCACCAATAGTTAGAGGTTAGTTAATTGGATACAACTGAAAATAACTAAACTAGATTGCTAAAATTTAGCAATCAACACATGCATGATAAAATTCCAAGCCCATAACTCAAATTTATTGAGCTAACTAAGTGATAAGATCCATGCCACACTAGTTAATTGCCCCCAAGTTGTCCTGCTGATGTCGAAATTCGATTTACTCAATTTGACTAAGGCTAAAGTCAAATTGAGCCTTTCTTACTACATTTTTTAGCAATTGATCTATTCTCTCCCATTCCTTAATAATATGGTTTTCCCTTCCTCTTATCCTAACCTCTTCTATCCATCTACCCCTTTAGTGCCTAACACTACAATGAAAATACCTTCTAGTAAAGGTTATAACGAATTTTTTTAGTGTTATAAAATAGGCAAAAATTGTCAAAAAAACATTCACTCAAACATCTATTTGTGATAGTGGATGTTTTAGCGGATATTATAACATAACTTCATCACAATTGAAAAACTTTAGGTGACCGAAGTGTTATAGGACATTTTTTTCGCATCCGATCAATAGGCCTCCTAATGGGATCAATCAACATCCTATTCCCCCTTTTCATCGTCTTACACAAAGCACTAAGCATGTCCCTTTCATTCCCTAGAGTTTCTATCTGAAATTGCATCATCTAAGCCAGTTTTAGGATAAATTCTTCTTGGCCTCTTGTTGGATAACATTCACCTATTGGTTTCTCCACTTCGGCCTGCATTGATCACCTACAGGTTGCTCCCCTTTTCACCCGCATTGGTTCTAGAAATTTAGGGAAAAGAGAGAAATTATGGAAGCTTCCTCTTCTAGAAGTTTCCAGAATTTGTTAAACCATTTACCTCAGATAAAACATTCAGATCCTATCCTACTCTACTTTGGATTTTCCATCCCTTATCCTTTGATCCCATCCTCCCATCAAAGGTGGATCTAAAACCTTAAATTGGTAATTGGATAAGAAATCCCAACTTACCCCACTCCTCTATATATTTACAACCTTCCATATGAAAGGGGTTAGCTTTTGGAGAGTGATTCTACCCTTATGTTTCTATGGTGAGAGGTTCCATTTCATGCATTTAGCGTAATTGGAGGTGCACATTGTGAAAAGGAAATGACAAGTCAACCTTGGAGGACTGTTCTACAAGATCAACACCTATTTTGTGGTTGTAAACTCCTTCCATTTATATTAAGGAAAATAATTATATTTTTTCCTATATGTGATGTTGTTATTTCATGTATTTGAATACCATGTTGATCTATTGAATATAGTATATAGATGATACTGCATAGATCTTGTAGTTTCTTGGCTTGTGTTGTCTAACTATGCGAGTTCTAATTTTGGCAATCAAAGCTGGAATTGGAGCATTCAAGCTAAAGAAGGAGAGAAGCCCATGATGGATTCTAGGAAGGGTTCATACCATCATCTATTTACTCTAAGGAAAGCATTGGGTTCATTGTCTTTTTATTGTTATAGGTTAGCCACCAAACCTAGGGTAGATATTTTTTTCCACAATCATAAATCCTGTAAATGAATTAGCAACCATATTAGGGAATGATGTATTCCCTTGGTGGTTCCTTTGTCCATTACATTTGATTAACTCTTTGATGGACCTTTGCTTCTTTACCTAGCCAAGAACCGACCTAGGAAGTCATTTCATTGAGTCTCTTTTGCAATTTTTGTGTCAAAATACTCCATCCCTGGACCAACGCACCCCTAATGCCTCTAACAAAGCATTGCAACTCACCTGGGCCCACTCTGTACCTGCGTTGCAAAGCATTGGTGCCTCTTCTATGCCAGTGTTGGCCCCTGTTTTTGTACAAAACTTGCCCTTGTTTTTTAGTGTCTCTTTGATCAACCTACTTCTAGTTGACCTTCCCTGAGTCTTGAGTGTCTTGTGATGTCTCTAAAACCTCCATTTGGTTTGCGTTTGTGTTTTATTGCCTTTGGTAAGATTTGGTTTTGATTTTTCTTTGTTATTACCATTTGGTCACTTGCAAACTAATTTCATTTGGTCATTGATCACTTGGATGAATTGTTGTTTTAGTCCTCATTTTGAAAAGTGCATTTCAATCAATGATTAAGCATTTGCATCTCATTTTTCTTCATTTAAAAAATTAAATGTGTTGAAAAGAGAAATATTTTGATTTTCATTTAGGGTTTTGTGTGTGAAATTGGAATTCCCTGGTGTGAAATTACGTGTCATCTCTTTTGATTTTTGAAAATATCACCCAATTTCAGTTTTAGTCCTTTGTTCATGAAATCTCAGATTATGTTTGATTTCATTGGAATCCTCTTGTGTTTTTTTTAAGAATTATCTTGCATAGAACACATTTGCATAGTCAGAATTCTCATTTTCACAACAAGAAAGGAAATTGTGTATAGATTACATTTCCATAGTTTTCATGGGAATCATGCATAGATTACATTGCATGGTTTGACATCTTTTAATGCTTTGAATTGAAATGGATAGTGAAATTGAAAGATCTAGTTAGGAAGCTCTTGTTTGCTACATATTTGATTATTGAATCATTGTTTTCACCTATTCCCTACACTAGATAGCTTTCATTGAAATTGAGAAGATTTATTTTTATCATATTAGTTGCGTCATAGGTGTGTTCAGGTGACATCGAATTTTGAGCCTTGAAATCAAAACATAATTCAAGATAAACTCTAAAATTCACCTAAATCAACCTAAGGAGAATTTGTAACATTAACACAAACATTTAGAGGCCTAGGCTAGAGATGTGTTCCAATGTCATTAAACATAGGATTTGTTGTTGTTTTCCAGTTTTGCATCCTGAGGGTGATATACTTTTCCACGCACATAAGTGTATAGGATCGTACTCCCCATACCTTCAGGTATATTGGATGGCGCTCTATGCATGAAAAGTATATGGGAACGATCTCATCGAATGAGATTACGCATTAGACAACACTACTACAGACTACACTCCCATGTCTTGTCGAGTATATTTTGGGAGTCCCATATAGGTTTCTATCCATCCATAGGTAACCAAGTCTACCGCCTTGTATACTGTGATACACCGAACACAACATTCAAGGAGATTGGCTATCATATGTTAATTCCTTGGTTCACCAAGGTGTATATTGTAGTTCACAGTTGCTTGGTAAACCTTTATGCATAGTTACCCCTTTGTTTTGTTTGTGTCTTTAATTTCTAAAAAAAATTAATTGATCACAAAACAACATCCTCCCCGTGGAATAACTCATTATTGGATCCTAGGTTGAGACTAATGGAAACAGTTATGGAATCTACCAATAAAGGGAACCCCTCTGACGAGAATCCTGGTCCTTTTTCTTGTTTTGGAAATATTGGTTTTGCTTATATGGCAATGTTTCCCTTCCTGAATTTACCATTGGCTTTCTAATTTGGTTGTTTTTGACCCCTATGGTTCTGAATGTCCAAACTGCTTCTCAAACAAGTTCTCCTCCACCTAAACCATATCAACCTCAAGCTAATCTAAATTTGACCCTTTGCCTTCTTCCCCTATTGTTTCTTCATCTCTTTCTTCCTCCTCACCTGGTGAAATTACTGATTCTAGTAACTAGGAAACTAAGAAAAAGAAAAAAAGGATGAAGAATAAGAAGCAAAATAAGCATGGGGGAACCAAGCAACCATTGCTACAGATGCAACTAGTATGGATAAATCTTCCTATTAGCCTCATAAAGTTAAATCCCCTTGCATGTTATGTAAGGGTGACCTCCTTCTTAGGGATTGTCCTAGTATTCCCAAGCTATTAGAAGTGCGGTCCATAGTCTCACATTACTCTTTGTCGTCATCTTCTAGAGATCATGCTCATGACAAACCCTCAACTAGCGATAGTAAGGTCCATGGGAAAAAAGGTAAAGTAAAATTTCCCAATAATTTATGTGAAGGGAATCATCATATTCACCTTTTTCCTTATGTAGATGAAGCCTCAAAAGTGTTGGAAAACCTTACAACTTCTCAGCCTCAACTCCTAAGTGGTTATTGAAAGCCTTTTCCCAATTCTCCACTAGTTGATGAAGTGATTGATAAGAATCCATATACAAACAATACCACTCTCTCTAAATGTAAATCCCATGAGTCCATTCCCAAAAAACCATTGGTTGAGAAAATGGTTGACTCGAATCCACCTTTAGTTGATCGTACCTTTCCCATAGAGAGTGAACTTCATACTGTTCAGCTTCTTCTCAATTCTTCATATTACAATGAACTAGGGGAAATCCTCCTATTCCAATGGAAGAAGGGGGAAATCCTCTTGTTCCCACGATATAGGGGAGAAATTCTCCCATTCCCACAAATTCTCCCATTCCCACAACATTGGAGAGCAGTTATCCCATTACCATAGCACAAGGGGGCAATTCTCTTGCTCCCATGACACCCCCTCCAAGTAGCATGGTCACTTCCTTTGATTGGAGTCAATTGGCAAGATATCGTCTTCCTCCTTATGTGCCCTTCCAGATCCTACTACATGATTATAATGTGGATGTACCTAGAAAAATCATAAATGAAGGAGCATCTATTACTATTTTGTCCTCAATTTCTTGGCAAGCTTTAGGTTCTCCACAGCTTGTGACCATTACCTAGAATATGTTAGCTTTTAATAGAGGAACCAGTCCACCATTAGAGATCCTTCCTAAGTTGCCTATTACTTTGGGAGGAAATATTTTCTATATCGATGTGATGGTAGTCCAAGGCCCTTTGGATTCTAGTTTACTCCTTGGGCGTGACTATGTTTATGTCATGGGAGATATTTTCTCTTCACTCTTTCGTGTGATGTGTTTCCCACATGAAGGAAGAATCATGACTATTGACTAGCTTTCATTCGTTGGTCCTACTTTGACTCCCAATCAACCAATTTCCCTGAATGGTCCTTATATTCGAGTAGTATCTCCCATAGTATATATTAATTATGTGGCAACTTGTTCCATGCTCGCATCTAATGATGATCTAGTAGATGATGTAGTGCATCATTTACTGGGGGCATTAGAGTATGATATTTCGATTGGATCCCTTGATATATATCCCTTCTATAGTGTTTTTCTCCCATCTGATGAGAACCTCTTGGAATACATGGTCTCTTAGAGGCCATGATCTGGTTTTGGAGTAAAGTTCCTTGTGTTTAGTCAATTTAATGTTCTTAAATTGTAAGCATAAATTATCGACTAGGGAAGGTAAATTGATGAAGTACAAGTGCACTATATGTGCTAGAAGTTATTTATGTCGTTAAGGTGTTTAAGTTATGGTTAATGTCTAAATTTAGAATTAGTATGGAGATGATGTTACTATCTATATTAGAGTATTATCCTTGATATTTGTTAGCTGGTTATTCTAAAATTAATCTTAATTAAATCAAACTTGTGGGATGGATGAATAGTGATCCTAACTCTACTCTGTTAAACTGTTTTTTATTATGTTTGGATTTTTATGCTACAACCAAACTAGACTAACTATGAAAGAATAAAATGATATCAAGGAGATATACTTTATTGAATTGGGAAATGAAAGATACTTGAATTTAGTTGCTAAGAAAATATTGTTATTTTTTAACTATTGTAGCTTCACTCAATGCAAAAATAAAAACAAGAACAAGATTGATAAGCTATGAAATAACCAAACTATGAAATGCAATGACTTAATTATACTAGGTAGAAAGTAAATGAAATGATCAAGTTATGATAGGTATAAAGAAAATAAAATTACTGATGCAGATGTCAATTTAATCGTGAACTCCATTGGACTCCATCCTAAAACATAAAACAAAGCATCCATAATTTAATTCTAAGAAAGCAAAGAAAATCTATTTACAGTGAGTCAAAGACCTGATCTACATGCAAGGGCCCTCCATGAGGCAGTCAACAACTTTAATCAATTCAACATGAAATGTATGAACCAAGATTTATTAATTGGAAAATAGTTTTAACAGGATGCTTTCAATATTACATACAACGGCGCGCACCAAAACACAGAGAGACCATTCTTCTTATAATGTTTTATTAAGTAATAGCACGAGAAATTCAAGCCTAAGTATCTTCATTACAATTCTTATCAAACCAAATCATATTGCTTAATCATCGATTTTATATTTGGAAAATAAAAATCGATAATATTTTATGAAACACAGACTCTATTCTGGAATATTATCTTGCAGTTGACTGTCATGGTTGACCGCGTTACAGTGTGATTTTCTTGATGGATTGGTTTGAGTAAACAAGAAGAAATCCATGAGGGGATCATTATTCATTTATCCATATACTCCTTTGCCGAGCTAGCATACTCGAACCTTGTCAACAACAGAAGTAGTTGCAGATCTGTGGATTAGCTACAAAAGCAAGTCAATTCCCTAGCTCAATGAAAACTTTAATAAAACAATAAGGCATATGGAAAGAATATGAAAAATAGGACATGTAAGTGCTTACCTTAAAAAACCCTCATATTTATTGCATTTACGTATATGTTAGGGATAGGAAAAAGGCGGAAAGATGAGAAAAATGGGTGTTAAGGTAAAACAGTTCTTGGACTCTACATTCCCCCACACTGGAGGTTTTCTATGTCCTCATACAACTCAACATTGTCATTCTCGTGTACATTCTTTCTATCACATTCAGGATTTACTTTCTTCTTCTTTTTGGTAGCCACTACAATTATTGGTTTCTTCATGAGGATCTTATACTTTAGTTTGATGATTTCTCTTTGCATTGCCCTAATTTCTTTCTTCAACTTCTTGTTCTTTTTGTACCATAGACTTAAGTGAAGAATAATGTTGTCACTTTTGGCAATTTGAATTCCATTCTGTACCTTCAGTGTTTGATTTTCATTTTTAAGGTATTTGTTTAATGTCTCCAGCTCAAAGATTTCTTGCTTTAAAAAATTAGATGTGGAGGGTTCTTGTGGCTCATTGAACTGATTGCTTCCTTCTCTTAGACTTTGGATTGACCCTTTGGTTGCTACTTCCTTTCTCTCTAATGATTCTATGTAATCACAAATTTTTTGTTGAATAGGATCAACACCTATACTATGTACTGGACTTCTTGGAGGTGAATTGAAGGGGGGTGGTGACACCCTTGGTGACAATATTAGTGATTCTCTTGGAGAGTCCTCAAGGTTTTCAATTTGTTCTCTCGTCTCAATATCAATATATTCTGCAACTCTTGAAGCTTCTTTTCGTACCATGTTCAATCTGGTACTTCTTCTTAAAACTTGTAGTTGACAATCCCTGAGATTTCTTCTCTTTAGCTTTTGGATTTTCTTGCTAAGGAAGGATCTTGGTTGGGGATAAAATGTATGTTTTATTGTTGGCTTTCTTTCTTCTAAGATTACCTGTTTTCATTTTCTGCAAAATATCTACAATGGGTAATTCATCCTCCAATAATTCTTATTGGGACTAGGGTTCTTTTTCTTTTACTATTTCCATTTTTATCTTCCTTCCTCTAAGGGTTCTACTACCACTTGACTGTTCATGAATTTTCTCTTCAAAATGATTTCTTACTAGAAAGTTTTCCCAATTGTCACCTATACTCTAAAGGTGAAACTCAACCAAGATTTCTATCAATCCATGATGTTACATTATATTGTCTTTAAAATAAATTTTATTTTGAACATTCATTGAAATTTTCATAAGACTGTGCAAGAGGAAGTATGGAAGATTCATTTGATGCTCTTCAAGGAAATTCATTATTATCCTAATGCGGTAGAAAAACATGCATCCAAATAAATCTTCGCAAGTAATAAATTTATGAAGTACAAGGAGCAAATTTCTCCATTTACTTTTAAGGGCTGAAATAGGAATACCTTTTTTGAAGATGGTAGTGTCCATGTTTGGATTTTTCAAGAATATTTTCCAATATTCCCCTTCAATTCCTTTGTTTTTGAACCACTTTTCTCCACTTCTAGGAAATTCAGTAGCTTCTAAAATTAGGAACTCTGTTATGGCGAAATTGACATCTCCTATTTCAACCTCCATTCCATCAAAATAACATGCAAAAGTTTTTGTTACCTCCCTGTGGAAACCATCAAATTTTTCTATGAATTGTAACCACTGTACTTTCTACAACAGTTCCCTGGTTTGAGGGTATCCTTCCAAGAACTTGTTTCATGTTGGTTCTGTTCAAACAATAATGACCATGATGAAAGATGATTTGTCTCAAGAACTGTTTACTTGATAGGGAAAAATGGTGTTGGTAGGGTTTTGGTAAGTGATGGAGAGAGATGGAGAGGCTATATGAATTTGAAGAAATAAGAGAATAAGTGAATTATAATGAAGGATTGTGGAAATGAGTTAACTATTGGAACACATTCAATTCAATGATTCAATGATTAAGTTGATGGATTCAAAATGAGGATGAGACAGGAATTAAAAATGGTGGACTATAATGGATTTGATAAGCGATTACCACCCATGCTTTGCAATGATTTCATTTTATTTCGGTAGTACTATGTCTACATAATTCATACATGTAATATATTAATCCTTATTGTAAAATTAAAGTATTACATACCTTCAACTAATTTACTAACCTTTATTTGTCCTTTGATATCTTCTGCAGGTACTTAGCACTTTAAAGGAGTAATTTATTCTTCATTCTGAGCCATCAAGTGTTCCTGTCAAACTGGCTACAAAAATCTTATTAGAGTTGCAAAAATTTGTTCGAGCTGCAGAAAGTCACTAATTTTGTAGCTGAGATTTTTTTTTCTTCTTCTTTTAAAATAAAGGGATATTTAGGAAAAAGGAATATATATATATATATATAGGAACAAATTGGTAAAGAGGAGAAAATTGTTAAGGTGCCAACAAGAATGTGGTTTTCATTTTGTAAATTTTTTTTGTATATAAGCGGTGCCAGAACAACATGTTGGTTTTCAGTTTAATTTTTATACATGTATATGTTATATATATATAATATATATATATATATATATATATATATATATATATATATATAGATATATATATTATTATATATATATAGAGAGAGAGAGAGAGAGAGAGCTTTCTATGGTGGAAAAGAAGAATTCTTCTCAACCATCTTTAATTCTAAATTGTCTTGGAAATTTTTGACAAATTCTTCTTTTGTCAATGGCTTCTGATAAAGTTTAATTCAATGTCTGTTCACTAAAAGAGGATTTTTTTCTTAATCAATAGTCTCAATTCTAACTTCGCCATTGTCAAAGACATTTTCAACTTCATAAGGTCCAAGCCAATGAGTTTGGAACTTTCCTTGGAAATTTTTGAACTTTAAGTCAAAGAGTAATGGCCAATCTCTTGGATGAAATTTCATTTCTTTAATGTACTTATCATGCCATCTAGATCTCTATTGTTGAACTAGGCTAGTCTTCTGGAGAGCTTCTTGTCTTATTTCATCAAGCTCATTATGTTGTCCCATCCTTTTCTTTTGTGCTTCTGATAAGTCAAGATCCAAATGGACTGTTGTTTTATAGGTCTGGATCTGGAACTTTATTGGAAGTATGACCTACTTCCCATAAACAAGTTCATAGGGAGTATGTCCTATAGTACTTCTCCATGTAGTTCTATAAGCCCACAAAGCTTGTAGAAGCTTTTCTGCCCTGTCCTTCCTATGCAAGTGTAAAGTCTTGGTAAGAATTGCTTCAATCACCTTGTTTGTAGACTCAACTTGTCCATTAGCTTGTGGATGGTATGGAGTGGATTTCCAATGCTTGATTTTGTATTGCTCCACACATTTATACACTAATATAGATGTAAATTATGTCCCTTGACCTGTTACAATTTCTCTTGGAACACCAAAACAAGTAAAAATATCCTCAAAAAGAAATGAAACTACAACTTTTTTAGTAGCAAAAGGAAGTGATTTAGCTTCTACCCATTTAGTAACATAATGAGTACATACCAAGATATACCTTTTTTGCTTTGAAGGTGGATTTATTGGACCAACAAAATCTAGTGCCCATTTTTCAAATGGTTCAATGAGTACCTCGGGCTGTAATGACATTTCATTTGAAAGAGTAGGTTTGCCCATTCTCTGAAAACTGTCACATGTTTTAACATATTCCTTGGTATCTTTCAAGATGGAAGGCCAATAATATCCTAAAAGTAGGACCTTATAAGTAGTTCTTCTGTTAGAAAAATGTCCTCCACATGGTTCATCATGGCATGTTTTAAGTATTTCCGGTATTTCATCTTCTCGAACACATCTTATGATGACGAGATCTAGTCATGTCTTGTATAATTGTTCATTTATCCATGAATAAGATGTGCTATTGTGAACTATCCTCCTCTTTTCTCTAGGAGACAAAGCTAAATAGCTAGCAATATATGCATACCAAGGTGATTTAGTAGATACTACAAATGTTGGGTTGTGTTTTATTCTTTCCATGATTATCCCACGTAGTTAACCAGGGGCCCCTTCATTGCACTGATTGTGTAGCAGGGGGAGTCACAAGGGTTTTGAGGTAAGTATTACATTTTTTTTGTTTTTTGTTTTTTGTTTTGTTTTGTTTTTTTTTTTTAATTAAATCTAAATAGGAACATAGATCATAAAGAAATTACTATTAAAATCAATAGTAATTTTTTTTTGTGAAGGGTTTTTTTTTTTTTTTTTAATAAATCTATCAGATATTGTAAAATATTTTAAGAGTAAAATTTAATATTTTTGCTATGTAGGATTTTGAGTGAATCAACATACCTTTCAAATTCTAAACTTTCTGCGGTTCCAAAATATTCTGTTGCTCTACAATTCTCCCAGTATGTCTCTCTTGCAAATGATCTCTCTTTTAATTAAACCCTGACAGGAATTATAAAAAAGAATATTAGTAAAATCAACAATATAACTTAAAAATTTTACTATGCAAGGTTTTGGGTGAATCACCATACCTTTCAGCTTCTTATATTCTAAATAGTTTTGCTACTCCAAATTATTCTGCTACTGCATAGTGCTCTCGATATGTCTCTTTTGCAAATCACTACCTTGAAATTTTGGGAAAAATAATGAAAAAGAGAATAATGTTTTACTATTTAAAAGTCTTTATAAAATTATATTTCGAAAAATCAATTGCCGCTCTTTATTCAATTAAAAAAAAAATCATGTTTTATTTTTTTATTTTTTTCACTTAATCTGAACATCAGTGCATTTGATAGTAAATATCACCACTGCAATTACAATTAAAGCACATCGAAATTGTCGGGGTGCCAAATTTTCTAAACGCACCGACATGACAATTTTTTTTTGATATCCCGAAACGACGCGGTTAATATTTTAATGCAATGGTGTGGTTTGTATTTCAATGCATCAATGATGTAATTGTTATAAGAGCACTAACATCTTAGAATTATTGTTATTTTCAAAATCTCAGGTATGGATCAGTGTTGTTTTTATTTAAACACATCAGTGCTATTTTTAACAAGAGCATTGATATGATATAATATTTTTATTTTTTTATTTTTGAAATATCGGAAATTGGTGCAGTTGTTATTTTAATTCCTTGGTGAAATTATTATTGAAATGCATCAGAGTGGTTAGTCTTGATCAGAGCACCAATAGGGTTTAAAAGCTATCTGAAATTTTATTTTCACATAAAATGACATATTCATCTCAAATTATCCTTTAGGATGCATCCACATGAGATACAATAGTTCATAGTGTACATTTTGGGCTTGAAGTCACCTTATTATTCAAAATGATATGAAAACTATATTGAAATTCATACTGTGTTTATATGGTTCTCGAAATTAATTTTAGATATGTACACACAATTTTATTTCTGGTTTTGCTCAAATGAAAGGAGAAAATACCATAATATCAAATGGCCAATTCTTCAAATTCTAGCTCATTCCATATTGATGATCACAGTCCTTCACAGAGTTCTCCCTTTTGATCTCCAGTAAGTTCAAATTTTATTTATATTTAAATTCGCTAATTGAATTTATTTATTTTTCAATCTATCTCAATTTAAATAAAAATGTATCCAAATTTGCAGGATCCTGATTCAGATTCAAGTTCAAATGCAAAAATAATTCCTCCATTTCAAAAACATTGGAGCATCTTATTCGAAGAAGCATAGCACAAGCAATTGGTAGATGAAAATGTACATCCACTTCACCCTACCAATTGGAACATGGCATAATCCAGCCGCAATCCTGAATCAACAACGGTAATAATTGTTTGGTATAATGTAATTTCAACAAACCAATTACATTGATGTACTAATGTTCAATATTTTTTGAAATTAGGATTCTAGTGATGATGAGCGACCCACCCACCATATTTTGGTGCACCCCACTACAACGTCAAATCGAGAGAAGGATGCATTAAGAGCAAGACTCGGAGAGGATGCATACAAAGAATGATTGAATCAACCGCCTATTCAATTCCCATTATGTCCATATTCACCAATTAGGAATGACTACAACAATAGTAGTTCTTTATCACAAGTTGGCAATGGATGCAATCAAATAGAGGTTGGTATGGATGATTACTTACGAGATACGATTGTCATGGAGGCAATGTTGTTAGATGCATTCCAGAATGATGAGCTAGAGGATGATGCTCATATCAATAATGCCTTATTTGAAATCCTGAAATTTGTTTCCACCACACCTATTTGGACCTGGCAGCAATTCAAAGCCTACTTAGCTGGGGACAATTATGTTACTATACAAAATGGAAACAAATTTTGGCATGTCAAATGCATGTTTCTCGACAATATTGAGGTAATTCACCTACATGATCGATAAAGTCCCTTATATTTTGAGAAATATTGTCACACAATCAACATTAAATATTGATATTTTACAATTATATTCCCCACCAATTTCAGGTTATTCAAATATAAGGTTCTTCTGAGTGATAATTTCTTAACGAGTAGCTGTGAAGAAGCAAAACAATTGTTGAAAATTTTGGGTGTTGAGTACATATCATATCATGCATGTCCGAATGATTGTATTTTATATAGAGGATAATATGTAGACAAATATATATGTCCAAAATGTGAGCATGATAGGTACTGTAAACAAAAAAAAGGGTAAATCACATGGTCCTCCTCATAAGATTGAGGCACATGCCTATAATCCTAAGGATTTAAAGGCTCTTTTGTTGCAAGAATTATCTATGTTGCAATAATGGCATGCCTCACATAGAAGTGAGTTAGGAGTTATGTGAATCCCAACAAATTTAACAGCCATGAAGCATATAGAGACACATGGCCTAAAAAATTCAAGGATGAAGTACAAATTCTATGACTCAACATAGCCATGGAGGGCGTCAATCCATATTCCCTCCAAAACACCAGCTATTTTATTTCTTTTATAGTTTTGATTAATAATAATGTCCCCCCATGGTTTTCCATGAAGAATGAACATCTTATGTTGGCTCTCATAGTCACTAACAGATGACAAGTGAAGAATATGGATGTCTAATTACAACCATTGGTAGATGAATTGAAGAAATTATGGGAAGGGATACATGTGTATGATGTATCAAGACCCATCACAACAAAGAGGAGTTTTACGTTGTATGGAATATGTGCTTACACCATACGTGATTGTCTAGGCTTATGATTTTTCTCTGGTAAATTACATTTTTATTGATTTGTTTATATACATAACAATATTGTTTTGTATATTAATTTAATTCATTGCAATTTCTTTGATCTTCATGATCACTAACATGCCCTGTATACAATAATTTCACATGTCTTGTAACAAAAGGGTATCATGAATGTAAATGTTTTGGACCTTATCTAAAAGCTATATGGTTCGAACACCTACGAAAAGCAGTGTATGACCGCTCCAGGATAGTCTTCCCAGAAGAACACTGTTACAAAAGAGCAACATCCACTTTCAATGATAAACCAGAGAGAACCAAAAGGTTTGCAATAATGACACTAGTTAAATGGCTTAGAGCATATGAGAGAGAGAAGGAGAAGGAGTTTTCATAATTTTCTATTCAAATGGGGAGCCTATGTTCAATGATCCAA
The DNA here is from genome assembly GCA_000404065.3 of Pinus taeda. Classification (NCBI taxonomy): domain Eukaryota; kingdom Viridiplantae; phylum Streptophyta; class Pinopsida; order Pinales; family Pinaceae; genus Pinus; species Pinus taeda. The sequence goes on from APFE030938103.1 coordinate 137,602, forward strand.
AATTATTTGACACGTATGTTGAGAAATTTCCCATTAGGATGAAAAGGAAATCTATCTATTATGAGTTCCTAGATTGGGAGAATTTTAAGATTTCCCACTTACTAGATCCCATGCATATATTTAAAAATGTTTCATCTTGCTTATGTAGGCACATATCATCGAAAGTAAATGACACATTGATTGTTAGGAGAGATTTCATTTCTTGAAAACTAAAAATAAACATTGTCCAAGACAAGAAACTAGAGGAGAGGTTGGTCCCTCTTGGTCTTTCAAAGAACGTGATATCCCATGGATTTTAAAGAAACATGATCTTTGTTTGGAAAACAAAGTTATAATGAGTGTCAGGGTGCCTTTTTTTTAATGGGTCTTCACTATGACGCTGCTTCACTGTGGAGGACCATTTGTTGAGGTTGAAATCGCACGACTATTTGAACCTTCTAACAATACATATGTAAAAAACATGATTTTATTATTTTTTATTATTTTTATGTAATAGGATATTTTATAATTAATTTTTGTATAATGTACTATTTGTTATCTAGCTTCATTATCCTCTACTTGTGCATGGTTGTGTGAACCATGACTTCCCCCAATACCTACGTTGTGCCATATCTAAATTATCTGCATTTGTACATTGAATCACATCAAATGAGATTCATATGGCTAAAATTCCATGGTGGCATCAAGAGATAGATGAGATTTTTTGTATATTTGAGAAGGATCTGCCAACAAGTTTCATGGACTTTCAAGTTCATCTTATAATTCACCTAGTAGATGAGGTTGAATTAGTTGGGGTGGTTTCTTGTCATTGAATTTTCTTCTTAGAGAGGCACATGTAGAAATTGAAAGGTTTTATTTGACAAAGGGTAAAGCCTAAGGGGTTTCTGGAAGAGGGGTATATATCGTACGTGTCTTTCTATTATGCCAGTGAGTACATCAAGTAGATCAACAACACACTAGGTGCAACGATTTGGGATGATGAAATGGATGAAGACAAAAGAGAAGGGGATCTTTTCCAAATGAATGGAAAGAGGCACATGATAAAGAGTAAGTGGCTTATCATTTTTCAAATTTCTACACAGTAACTATTCACGATCAAATTCATATTAATTCATATTTTGATCTCATATGTACCATGTATGTTGGTTTGATTTCATCAGAAAATTAAAAAATTGAAGCCATCCACAAATTCATTCATTACAATATGGACGTGACACAACCATGGGTCACATTGTATGAGCAGAAGAGGAGGAAATGGGACAATGACAGGAAATAATTCAAATGGTTGAATGATAGAAGTGTGCCTTATCCTAATCATTAAAATAAAATATGCCAATGAGATGCCCTAATAGTTGGGTTTCTAATCAAGATATATAGAAATATGATGCGTCTGGTCTCTACCTGTGTGCTGAAGAGGATGCACTAAACATAGGGATTGGGTGCAACAACTAAGTAATAATATATTTATGTACACTTTTAACTTTATAATTCACCTTTGAATTGTAGCATCTATATTTTATATTTTTAACTATGTTCATGTTATTTAACACATGGCACTATGATTTTTTCACTTTTTTATAGGTGCATTTGTTCCCATCTATGTGGGCATATGAAAATCATTTTTGCACAGAGGATGTTGATGATGGATGCATGACAAAAGATTGTGGAGTGGAAGTTGAGTTTGACCAATCTAGTCATCATAGCCACCACGATTAAAACCTGATACAGTGGATGTTAGGTTACATTAGAAAGATACAAGAGATCATTCAAGTGGACTTCTCTTACTCCAATATGTTATTTTTATGTGCAAGTGGTGGGACATCTTTTATCAGAATAATGTAAAGGAAGATCACGATAATGGGCTGATATCTATCAACTCTAGAAAGATGTGGCATGAATCTAGGGAGCCTTGTGTTTTCCCCAAACACTACAACCAGGTGTTTTTTTACACAGATGTGTTGGATAGGGATTGGTGGTTCGTATTAGGACACAATCCTAGATCAAAACAAATTTTTGAGAGCAACAATATTATCATGCCAAGCAAGGAAGAAAATAAGGGTGATGACAACTTAGAGCGATATCTACTTGTATTATTTCATCATTTATACTATTGTTATATGTTTTTTTTCTTTATTTATTTAATTATATTGTTTCATTATATGGCTTGTTGGAATTTTATATAATTGGTAAGATTCAAAAACGTTTCTACACATTTTTTGTAGTGGAAACACTTTTACACTTAAAACTAAGCATTTCCAATTGTGTAATTTATAATTTAAAAAATAAAATTTTAACATATATGTTTAATGTGTTTAAATCTAATTTATAGGAAACTTCTTCTATAGGATTTGGATAGACATTAGGATGGATCAAAAGATTCTAATTGTAAGATGAGTTATCAATTTATCACTATATTTATTAATATATCAATCTAAATATACACATATTATCTCATTTCACAAATGACATTGTGAGCATCAATCTAAAATAACTCACAAAGTGATAGAAATTGGAGAAGGAAAATCATATTTGTGTTATATATGTGTACTAAAAGGCCTACTACAACCATAGTCAAAGTTTTTCAATATAGTAAAATAAATTCCCTTATTTTCACTATGCAACATATCCCCATAAATATAAATGTGGTTTAAAGCATGGTGTACAATATCTATGATAATAAGGATTGAAGGTCACAATACTTCTCAAATAGGAAAATGAGAAGAATATAACCAAAATGAGAAAATAGGGAATTTGGAAACAACATTGAAGATTTATTCTAGATTTAGATACTTATTGGTTTATTAAGCAATTCACATGTTTTTTCTTCTTGTTTATTTCAAAATCAATATAAATCATGTGGTGATAAATATATAAGGACTTTAACAATAAAAAAATGTGTATTAATATGTAAGATTAAATCCTTGACATGAGAGGTAAAGTCTTTTTTACTATATTTAAATTCCAATTCCTGCAAAATTATGTAAATTAAAAGAAGGTCTTATGCATGTATAAAATATTGATTACATCCTTTTATGGACCATAAGAGAAATAAATGGGCATACATGGATGCATGAGATATTTTGATTTTTTCTTCATTGGATAATGGAATATTTTTTACTTTTCGTTTCAATGGTATTTATAATTAAAAGTTGAATCAATAAATATTTTATGGATAAGAATTAAATGATAAATAATGTGATGGAGATTAAGAGGCATTTGTTTGAATTTCTAATAGTCTTGGTGATGCATTTGTTTGACTACTAGCGGTGCAAGCCAAACCTGTCGAATGCACCGCGCAGGAAAATAAATTCAAAAACAATAGAATTTTGGACCTATTTTGCCATTCTAATATGCTACAAAATTAAATTAGAGAGAAACATAAACATTACCTAGACATTTGGTCATCAGAGATGCATAGTTGACATGCAAATGAGAAAAAAAAACTTGACCATCATTTGAGAAAATTGGAAAGCCACACACTGAGCACGATACAAAAGGATGGTGAGAAAGAGAAGCACCAATGACAAGGCGCTTGTGTGAGGCAAGAATGACACCGGTGCTTCAAATCTCTACAAAAATGGAAATGGTAAAACTAAAATTTATGACCGATAGGATTGTTTTTATTGAATCTTGTTTCTGTGTGTTATTAAAACACCACCGGTGTGTACTATTTCCAAGAGAACCATTTTTTTTAAAATTAAAAACCATATAGAGGTGCTCATTTTAAGATGCACCAAGGCATTTTAATACATGAACCACATCGGTGATTCTTGGGAATATAGTATCACATTTTAAAATAATTAAAAACCCCTTAGCGGTTCTCTTTCTAAGTTGCGCTAGGGTGTTTTAATACATGAACAACATCAGTGCTTCATGGGAATATTGGTGTAGGGTATTCCCCCGCATATACCCATAGTATGCATAAACATGCTCAAACACAACTCTCCCGGGAAATTAACTCACAAAGGAGTCAAATCTCCATAATATCAATGGTTAAGACCCCATTATACAGTTCCATTGTATCAGAACAAATCACCCTGCTTAAACCTCTCTATCCAGACTTTTAAACAAGCCTCAAGCCTTTGTTTATGACTTTATTAAAGTCTTCCTTCAAAATCCTTCTATCGGGACTTAAAATCCCCTCATTAACCCTTTAATACATTGTTTACATACGTTTTTAAACGTATAAAACATTCTATCAATGCTCTTCCACTTCATAAACCATTAGAAAGGAAAGTCCATTTACAAAAGGAAATACGCACAAAACCGTAACTTTCCACCCTTCGTACGGTCTTTGCACACATACTATGACTACCTCTATTGCAATTGGCCATTGCATTCTCCTCGGCCTTACGACATATGTTGTTCATCACCCCTCCGACTCCGATATGCATCTATTGGAGTCATTAAATCTATGTTCTAGCCTTAAAAGGCTCGGCAAAACAACTTATCGCAAACACTCAAAATACGGGAATACAAAGGAAATCCTGCTCCAGGCCTGTCACGTGGAATTGGTCGATCTTGCAGACAAGATAGACCTTCCTATAATCTAATGAAGACCTAATGATAAACAAATCAACCAGACAATATCTTTCTCTAAATGCGCTTTATAAATAATGGTAAACAAATGTGTTTAAGGGCCTACCTCATGTCCAACAGAAGTTTGGAGATGCCTTCATTCCTTTGATCCAAGTAAATTCCTTCATCGCAAACCTGCAAGCACAAACAAGGCAAACAATTAAATAGCACCTGAATATCCAATATTATAAAACATATTTAACATGAAAGTCAAGGTGTCCATGAAAAAAATAGCATAAGATACTTGTTGAGAAAAATGAGCTTGATTGTATTAATTCAAAAGAAAAGAACCTTACAACCTTTTCCTTGACACTGTACAAGCTCCTTCCAGGGTCCAACAAGAAGTATCCTCTACTTTGACAAGCTTCACTCACTCCCTAATGGGGCCAAAAAGGTATGTGATCTCTCCTCTTAAGCTCAAATAGGAAGTCTTGATTTCACTAGCATTTACCTCAAAAGTTTAGCTTCTAACCTCCCTGGCCACTGACCCAATGCCCCAATTTATAGTGCAATGGAGATCAGTTACCAGCTCCTCCTTCAAAGGGATAGAGTCCTCCTTCAAAGGGATAGCTCCTCTCAACAAGGGATTAGTTCCTCCTATGATGGGATGCATGAACCACTTGGAGCGAACAATCCACGTAACAAATGCTTCTAGGAAACTCTAGAATTAACCTTTTGACTTTTACAGGGGTATGCACCTTCCCCTTTACATACAGAGTGTATAAGTACATAGATACCTTGAACAAAAGGTGCGGGCCCGCAAGCAAAAGTAAGAGAAAGTGTGGAACCAGAGTTACATTGCTTTTTTGATGTCTTTCTCTCTTTTCTCAAGCTTGTTTTGAAGAGCTGAGGTTTAAGACTTGCTTAGGAAGCTGGTATAGGTGATAATAGGCCTACACCTACTGCAAATAATCAAGGTGACGATATTTTTGTGTAACAGATTGCCCCCTAAAGTTCGAAGTTTGTAGTATATGAGGATTTTTCATTTATCATATAGGAAGAGTGAAGTGATTTATCATTTTGAGGATCATCTTGCGGAGAGCCTGGTTGGAACCTGTAAAAACATTCAATGCAAAATATATATATGAGATCATATCATCGCTGAGGTAGGCATTCCCATACTCAGATAAAAACTAACTAAGAGTCTGAAAACTTGACTAGAAGACTAACTACTACTTTGATATAGGAATGATCTCGTAACACATCATAAGTACAGACACATGTGGACATAGTATGGACATAGCCATCTGTTTATGAATAGTCCATAATATAATGAATACAAAATTCCTCGCAACCTGGATGGTGGAAACTAGATCCAGGGTCTTCATTTCTACGTCCCGAAACAGTACGATTCTATCCATGTGATTGAATGTGTCGAACTCGAACATGGTGGAAACCGCTTGATTAGCAGTCAATGATGTAAACTGTTAACAAGCGTGAGAGAAACCACCAATAATGACAATGGCCCTCAAAGTACTCAGCACAATCCATGAAATGTGATAAGATGTGTTGATGTCGAACATGCCATGGAATCCTTTGATCGAA
>APFE030938103.1:153965-164051 GCA_000404065.3 Pinus taeda
TGACGCTGCTTCACTGTGGAGGACCATTTGTTGAGGTTGAAATCGCACGACTATTTGAACCTTCTAACAATACATATGTAAAAAACATGATTTTATTATTTTTTATTATTTTTATGTAATAGGATATTTTATAATTAATTTTTGTATAATGTACTATTTGTTATCTAGCTTCATTATCCTCTACTTGTGCATGGTTGTGTGAACCATGACTTCCCCCAATACCTACGTTGTGCCATATCTAAATTATCTGCATTTGTACATTGAATCACATCAAATGAGATTCATATGGCTAAAATTCCATGGTGGCATCAAGAGATAGATGAGATTTTTTGTATATTTGAGAAGGATCTGCCAACAAGTTTCATGGACTTTCAAGTTCATCTTATAATTCACCTAGTAGATGAGGTTGAATTAGTTGGGGTGGTTTCTTGTCATTGAATTTTCTTCTTAGAGAGGCACATGTAGAAATTGAAAGGTTTTATTTGACAAAGGGTAAAGCCTAAGGGGTTTCTGGAAGAGGGGTATATATCGTACGTGTCTTTCTATTATGCCAGTGAGTACATCAAGTAGATCAACAACACACTAGGTGCAACGATTTGGGATGATGAAATGGATGAAGACAAAAGAGAAGGGGATCTTTTCCAAATGAATGGAAAGAGGCACATGATAAAGAGTAAGTGGCTTATCATTTTTCAAATTTCTACACAGTAACTATTCACGATCAAATTCATATTAATTCATATTTTGATCTCATATGTACCATGTATGTTGGTTTGATTTCATCAGAAAATTAAAAAATTGAAGCCATCCACAAATTCATTCATTACAATATGGACGTGACACAACCATGGGTCACATTGTATGAGCAGAAGAGGAGGAAATGGGACAATGACAGGAAATAATTCAAATGGTTGAATGATAGAAGTGTGCCTTATCCTAATCATTAAAATAAAATATGCCAATGAGATGCCCTAATAGTTGGGTTTCTAATCAAGATATATAGAAATATGATGCGTCTGGTCTCTACCTGTGTGCTGAAGAGGATGCACTAAACATAGGGATTGGGTGCAACAACTAAGTAATAATATATTTATGTACACTTTTAACTTTATAATTCACCTTTGAATTGTAGCATCTATATTTTATATTTTTAACTATGTTCATGTTATTTAACACATGGCACTATGATTTTTTCACTTTTTTATAGGTGCATTTGTTCCCATCTATGTGGGCATATGAAAATCATTTTTGCACAGAGGATGTTGATGATGGATGCATGACAAAAGATTGTGGAGTGGAAGTTGAGTTTGACCAATCTAGTCATCATAGCCACCACGATTAAAACCTGATACAGTGGATGTTAGGTTACATTAGAAAGATACAAGAGATCATTCAAGTGGACTTCTCTTACTCCAATATGTTATTTTTATGTGCAAGTGGTGGGACATCTTTTATCAGAATAATGTAAAGGAAGATCACGATAATGGGCTGATATCTATCAACTCTAGAAAGATGTGGCATGAATCTAGGGAGCCTTGTGTTTTCCCCAAACACTACAACCAGGTGTTTTTTTACACAGATGTGTTGGATAGGGATTGGTGGTTCGTATTAGGACACAATCCTAGATCAAAACAAATTTTTGAGAGCAACAATATTATCATGCCAAGCAAGGAAGAAAATAAGGGTGATGACAACTTAGAGCGATATCTACTTGTATTATTTCATCATTTATACTATTGTTATATGTTTTTTTTCTTTATTTATTTAATTATATTGTTTCATTATATGGCTTGTTGGAATTTTATATAATTGGTAAGATTCAAAAACGTTTCTACACATTTTTTGTAGTGGAAACACTTTTACACTTAAAACTAAGCATTTCCAATTGTGTAATTTATAATTTAAAAAATAAAATTTTAACATATATGTTTAATGTGTTTAAATCTAATTTATAGGAAACTTCTTCTATAGGATTTGGATAGACATTAGGATGGATCAAAAGATTCTAATTGTAAGATGAGTTATCAATTTATCACTATATTTATTAATATATCAATCTAAATATACACATATTATCTCATTTCACAAATGACATTGTGAGCATCAATCTAAAATAACTCACAAAGTGATAGAAATTGGAGAAGGAAAATCATATTTGTGTTATATATGTGTACTAAAAGGCCTACTACAACCATAGTCAAAGTTTTTCAATATAGTAAAATAAATTCCCTTATTTTCACTATGCAACATATCCCCATAAATATAAATGTGGTTTAAAGCATGGTGTACAATATCTATGATAATAAGGATTGAAGGTCACAATACTTCTCAAATAGGAAAATGAGAAGAATATAACCAAAATGAGAAAATAGGGAATTTGGAAACAACATTGAAGATTTATTCTAGATTTAGATACTTATTGGTTTATTAAGCAATTCACATGTTTTTTCTTCTTGTTTATTTCAAAATCAATATAAATCATGTGGTGATAAATATATAAGGACTTTAACAATAAAAAAATGTGTATTAATATGTAAGATTAAATCCTTGACATGAGAGGTAAAGTCTTTTTTACTATATTTAAATTCCAATTCCTGCAAAATTATGTAAATTAAAAGAAGGTCTTATGCATGTATAAAATATTGATTACATCCTTTTATGGACCATAAGAGAAATAAATGGGCATACATGGATGCATGAGATATTTTGATTTTTTCTTCATTGGATAATGGAATATTTTTTACTTTTCGTTTCAATGGTATTTATAATTAAAAGTTGAATCAATAAATATTTTATGGATAAGAATTAAATGATAAATAATGTGATGGAGATTAAGAGGCATTTGTTTGAATTTCTAATAGTCTTGGTGATGCATTTGTTTGACTACTAGCGGTGCAAGCCAAACCTGTCGAATGCACCGCGCAGGAAAATAAATTCAAAAACAATAGAATTTTGGACCTATTTTGCCATTCTAATATGCTACAAAATTAAATTAGAGAGAAACATAAACATTACCTAGACATTTGGTCATCAGAGATGCATAGTTGACATGCAAATGAGAAAAAAAAACTTGACCATCATTTGAGAAAATTGGAAAGCCACACACTGAGCACGATACAAAAGGATGGTGAGAAAGAGAAGCACCAATGACAAGGCGCTTGTGTGAGGCAAGAATGACACCGGTGCTTCAAATCTCTACAAAAATGGAAATGGTAAAACTAAAATTTATGACCGATAGGATTGTTTTTATTGAATCTTGTTTCTGTGTGTTATTAAAACACCACCGGTGTGTACTATTTCCAAGAGAACCATTTTTTTTAAAATTAAAAACCATATAGAGGTGCTCATTTTAAGATGCACCAAGGCATTTTAATACATGAACCACATCGGTGATTCTTGGGAATATAGTATCACATTTTAAAATAATTAAAAACCCCTTAGCGGTTCTCTTTCTAAGTTGCGCTAGGGTGTTTTAATACATGAACAACATCAGTGCTTCATGGGAATATTGGTGTAGGGTATTCCCCCGCATATACCCATAGTATGCATAAACATGCTCAAACACAACTCTCCCGGGAAATTAACTCACAAAGGAGTCAAATCTCCATAATATCAATGGTTAAGACCCCATTATACAGTTCCATTGTATCAGAACAAATCACCCTGCTTAAACCTCTCTATCCAGACTTTTAAACAAGCCTCAAGCCTTTGTTTATGACTTTATTAAAGTCTTCCTTCAAAATCCTTCTATCGGGACTTAAAATCCCCTCATTAACCCTTTAATACATTGTTTACATACGTTTTTAAACGTATAAAACATTCTATCAATGCTCTTCCACTTCATAAACCATTAGAAAGGAAAGTCCATTTACAAAAGGAAATACGCACAAAACCGTAACTTTCCACCCTTCGTACGGTCTTTGCACACATACTATGACTACCTCTATTGCAATTGGCCATTGCATTCTCCTCGGCCTTACGACATATGTTGTTCATCACCCCTCCGACTCCGATATGCATCTATTGGAGTCATTAAATCTATGTTCTAGCCTTAAAAGGCTCGGCAAAACAACTTATCGCAAACACTCAAAATACGGGAATACAAAGGAAATCCTGCTCCAGGCCTGTCAGTGGAACTCAAATCTATTACGACCGCAACTATAAATATCGTTAGGTCTGGTTCACCACTGGCTCTCTACTTCACCCCTCCTCCAATCACCTGAGATCTCCGATTGTCAATTAGTGCTTAATCGCTATTAGCGTATCGGCCCTTAATTATTTCACTATCGCTTAGACCTTTGGCTTCTTCGATATGTGATTGGCGATCAGATCTGGACCATCGATCTGACGTCAGATCCGATGGCTGTCAATTAATTGCAATATCACAATCGCTTTATTACAAGGTCCATTTCGATGTCTTCAAAGGGAGTCTTCTGACGTGACTTAATCCCGGGTGTTGATCTAAATGATCCAATGGCTACTGAGCGTCAATACTTCACTTCTCGCTCTTCCTTTTACTTGCTATTTTCCCAATGTTTCTTCTATGGGTCGATTCTTCAAAAGGTTCTATTTCCTCGCTGTTTCCATTGCACAACCCTTTCTGAGCTTAACTCCTCAAACTCTCAACTTCGCTGTCTCTCCAGAGCTCTGCTCTGATGCTTCAATTGGACTCAATGGTCCATTATAATTCTTCTGAATTGATCTTCTCTCTCTCTGCGTGTTCTTCACCAGAATTTTGCCTGCAATCATAGTTACAGAACCTACAAATTCACCATTTTTATGTAATTCCATCATTCAAGATAATTTCACGCATTCACACAGTGTGGAATAGACTTTTGTTTATATAAATATGAACAATTTATACATGTTGAGACTCCCTGTCTCACATGGGCTTGTTCTTCAATATCAGTGGCCTCTCTCTTAAACTATGTTCATAAGCTTACATATATGCCAGGAGTTCTGTTTGAACTAATCCTAGTTCCACTCCTATATCTATTGAACCGACTCCTAAATCTTTTGTCCACTTCTACTTCATTCCTAAGGTCTCTCTCTTGTCCCTCAAATTGTGGAATGTTTAAAGAGTCCTAATTGAATTTAGGGCCTTCTGTCATTATTGCCACTCATGTTCTCATTTATTTGAGAGCACTTACAATTTCTCTCACACACATCTAATTAAATCACTTAAAGGCCTAAATTACATTAATTTATCATTTAGGAAAACTATTTCCTAAAAATACATGACCCCTTATGTCTACTTAATTACAATGATTTCCTCCTGGGTTTAATGCTCTTGCATCAGACTCCCAAAGTAGAAAATATTCATGATCTCCTAATCATGTGTCTTCTGATCTTTGTCTTCCTGGATCCCATACTTTGTTATGTGACTGTCCACATGCTTTATTCCCGTGTTGCTATTGTACTTCTATTGTCATTTGCTCCATATTCTTCTTCTTATCAATCAGGTTCAAGTTCTGATTGTTCTTGCTTGTTGTTGCTACCATTTTTCTCCATTTGAACTGCTTCATCATCAATTGCCACATTTATTCAATCTCTTTTTCTAGCATATCTTTGAAATGGTTCATTTTCTGCTTCATATTTCTGCCTCCTTCTTTTTGTTTCAGGTTGTTGTTGTTGTCTTCTATGCTTACTCCTATGCTGACTCTCGCTTTTCTTTCTTCAACCTTTTCCTTGGTTGCTTTGCTTACTGCCTCCCTATCATCCTTACCCTCTTTCATGATTGAATCATGACTATTCAAAAATTTCTCTAGAAAATTAATTTCTTTATTCCATGAATTGAGTTCTTCCATAGAATTCTCTTCTTTCACCTTTATTTGGCTGCTCATTTATGCCAAATCTCCTTCGGCATCTACAACTAAACCTGCATTCACAAAGCACTTGTTAAAATTAAAAACATAAGGTCGCTATGCCTTTTCTTCCTTTGGTAACAATTTAGCTTGTTGCTCTGTTTCTTTTCCCTCTGTTAGCACATTAGTATGCTGATTTGAACTCTCAAAAGAATTCATGAGAATATTCATTAGTCTCTCTTCCACACCATCTGTCCTAATGATGTTTTCCCACCCTTTTCCACTGTACTGAACTTCTTCTTTTGCAATCATACTGTCATACTCCAAATTTTCTAGCAAATATTCCAGCAATGCAATTTCTATATGACACTTTGCAAGTATCTCATCATCACTTATGTTTCCTACATTTATATACAAAGTATTAGTTTGGAAATCATAAGGTTCAAAAATTTCAACTGTTGCTCCCCATATCAACTCTTCAAACTGAACTTCATCTCCTTCTTCCACAAGAACTTATTCCTGTGTTGTCATATCTTCACACATCCATGCATTATTAAGTTCTTTCTGCTGCAATAAATCATTGCTTCTCTCATTTAAGAGACATCCTTCATCCTCTTCTATTTCAGAGTTTTTATCTTTTCAAAGATACTTCTCCATACTTCTGATAACTTCAACAGATTGCTCATTCTTTGCAAAACACTCATTTATTAGTGTTATTTCTCCCTTTGCTAAGTATTTTGCATAGAATTCTTCCTTCTTAACATATTTCAGTAGATGTCCTTCTTTCTCAACAGCTTCCATGGCTATTTCCATTGTGCCTATCATCATGATGAATTGATGATCCTTTACTATGTTTTCAGCTAACATAGTTTCTTCTTTTCAGTACATTTTGTCTTGTTGTCCCTCTATAACTCTTCTCCCAGAGTTATCTTTGTCTCACCATCTGCATTAACATTCTCCTGCATTTGCTTTTCATCAATAACATTAATCAAACTCATTTGATTATCTTTCTGAGATAGTATTTCTTCATTATTAATCAGAATAAGATCCTGATTCCTCATCTCTATGGTAGCTTCTTTAGACTCATCCATAGACTCTTTCTTCTGTATGCATCCTCTTCTAAAAAGTTTTCTTTGTCACCTTTTGCTTCTAGATCTTCATCTCCTCTGAAGATATCTTCAAAAGGATGCTTTTCTCCTGCAATATCCGCCATCATACACAAACTATCAGTTTTAAAAATATAAGACCCTATGGTCTTACTTGATGGTTCAACCATCATATCTCCTTGTTGTTCTAAATCCTTCATATGATTTAGAAATTCTTTGATAGTCTCTTCTTCAATCACCTCAAGCCCTTCACTTGGTTGTTTGACATATTTATCCCATTGCATATGAAACCTATCTATCTCATCTTCTTCCAGAACATAATTCAGTCTTCAAGTCTTCATTTTCACTTTCTCCCATAATTTCTCCTTGTTCTGGTTCACAAATGGATTCTTCCATTTCTAACTCAACTTCCTTGAGTTTTTTCTTCAGCCACTTCACTTGCCTCTGCTGTAGCCTTCTTTGCATCTCATGCCACTTCATTGGCTTCTTCCACAAGACCCAACCTAGTCTCTGGCTTTCCTCAAACATTATCCTTAATGCATTGAGTAGTTCTTTTAACTCTACAATCTCTTTGTCAATCTCCTCTTGACTCATCCTCTTGCCATTTTCTTTGGCATCCCCTTTCTTCATCTTTCTTCTACCGTGGCTTCTCTCTAAACATTTGCTATGACTATCAGTAGCCATCTTCTTCTCTTCTCCCTTCATGAGCTCCTCTACACCAAGCCTCTGCTACAGATAGTCCTCCTTGCTGCTATCTTACCTCACTCAGCTCTCCTCACTCAGTCTTTTGGTAAGCACAAGCCCTTTGTCTAGAACCTCCTCTTGAGCAACACCTTTGCTTCTTCTAGGTTTCTACAATCTCTCACTCTCTCTTGAGAACACTTCAATTTTCCTCTTTGTTCAATCTCTTATTGGATTCTTTAGGTTCACTTCCACTTCTATATCAGAGTGTTTTCCTTACTCTGTCTTCAAGAACAAATTTGGTTCTCTTCTCAAAACTTCTCTTGCTGTCACCTATGCATTAGTATATAAACACACATTCTCAATTTAAAACAGAACATAACATATTACCTCTCCTTCAAGATACCAATATGATCTTGTTTCATCATTCCACCTGTACTTTGAATGGCTTGTCCTCTGTTTTGTCTCCAAGTCCTCTTTCCTTCAAAACTTGCATTAAGAAATCTTACTTTCTCTTTCCTCTGTTCCTATCTACTCGAAGCCTTTGTTGGAACTGCTACAATCTCCCATTGTAGTCTCTATCATTCATCCATTTTACTTATGCACATTACCTTCTTCTGTGTGCAAACTCCCTTTCGTAGAAATTTTTCCTCGCTTTGATTTCAACCTGGCTCTGATACCACTAATGGTGCAGGGTATTCCCTCGCACATACCCACAGTATGCATAAACATGCTCAAACACAACTGTCCCAGGAAATTAACTCACAAAGGAGTCAAATCTCCATAATATGAATGGTTAAGGCCCTCTTATACAATTCCTTTGTATTAGAACCAATCACCCCGCTGAAACCTCTCTATCCAAACTTTTAAATAGGCCTCAAGCCTTTGTTTATGACTTTATTAAAGTCTTCCTTCAGAATCCTTCTATCAGGACTTAAAATCCCCTCATTAACCCTTTAATACGTTGTTTACATATGTTTTTAAATGTATAAAACCTTCTATCGGTGCTCTTCCACTTTATAAACCATTACAAAGGAAAATCCATTTACAAAGGGAAGTACACACAAAACCTTACCTTTCCGCCCTTCGTACAGTCTCTGCACACATACCAAGGCTACCTCTATCGCAATTGGCCATCACATTCTCCTTAGCCTTACCACATATGTGGTTCATCACCCCTCTGACTCCGATGTGTGACTATCGGAGTTGTTAAGTCTATGTTCTAGCCTTAAAAGGCTCAACACAACAACTTATTGCAAACACACAGAATACGAGAATACAAAGAAAATCCCACTTTGGGACATATATAGTGGAACTCAAATCTATTATGACTGCAACAATAAATATTGTTGGGTCTGGTTCATGACTGGCTCTTTGTCGCGCCCCTCCTCTGATCACTCGAGATCTCCAATCATCGACTAGCACTTAATCGCTGTCGGCGTATCGATCCTTAATTATTTCACTGATGCTTAGACCTTTGGCTTCTTTGATATGCAATTGGAAATCAGATTTGGACCATCAATTTGACGTCAAATTCGATGGTTGTCGCTTAATCACAATATCGCAATCGCTCTACTACAAGGTCCGTTCCAATGTCTTCAAAGGGATTCCGCTGACACAACTTAATCCTAGCCGTTGATCTAAATGTTCCAACGGCTTCTGAGCATCAATACATCACTTATCGCTCTTCCTTTTACTTGGGTTTTTTTTACGTTATTTTCCCAGCGTTTCTTTTGTGGGTTGATTCTTTAAAATGTTCTAGCTCCTCGCTATTTCCACTGCTCAACTCTTTCTGAGCTTAACTCCTTGAACTCTCAACTTCGCTGTCTCTCCAGAGCTCTACTCTAATGTTTTAATTGGACTCGATGGTCCATTACGATTCTTCTGAATCGATCTCCTCTCTCTCTCTCTGTTGTTCACTAGAATTCTGCCTACAATCATAGTTACAGAACCTACGAATTCAACATTTTTATGTAATTCAATCATTCAAGATAATTTCACGCATTCACATAGTCCGGAATAGACTTCTGTTTATATAAATATGAACAATTCATACATGTTGAGACTCTGTCTCTCATGGGCTTGTTCTTCAATATCAGTGGCCTCCCTCTTTGACTTTGCTCGTAGGCTTACATATATGCCAGGAGTTCTATTTGAACTAATCTTGGTTCCACTCCTATATCTACTGAACCGACTCCTAAATCTTGTTTCCACTTCTACTTCATTCCTAAAGTCTCTCTCTTGTCCCTCGAATCATGGAATGTTTAAAGAGTCTTAATTAACTTTAGGCTCTTTTTTCATTATTACCCCTCATGTTCTCATTTATTCGAGAGAACTTACAATTTCTCTCACACACATCTAATTAAATCACTTAAAGGCCTAAATTACATCAATTTATCATTTAGGAAAACTACTTCCTAAAAATACATGACCCCCTATGTCTACTTAATTACAATGATTTCCTCCTAGGTTTAATGCTCCTGCATCAAATATAG
>APFE030938103.1:183110-210548 GCA_000404065.3 Pinus taeda
TTTTTTTTTTAGATTTTACTGTAGAAGTAGCTTAGTCAGATGCATTTTACCTTCCTAGAAGTCAATGTCATCTCTTTGAGTAGCTTTCATCCTCTTTCTTGCATCAGTAGGGCTAGTTGGTAAAATTAGGGTTTGCTAGGGTTTGCATTTCCTTTCAGCTTTTCAGTTTCTTTCTGCAAATAGATTAACCTCCTTTGAGTTAGCTTTCATCCATCAGTTAAAAAGCTTCTTCTAAGATTTCATAGAAGCTGGCTTAAGCTCCTAGCAGACTTGTGCTAGCTGACCAAGTGATAGCCGTGGCAAGAGCTAGTACTTGTGCATATAGCACTGTTGCTTCCAAGTTTGTTACGAACTACTGGGTTGATAAAAGTAAACAAGGGAGTCTCAGGAGTTGCAGCATTATTGCTGCAATACTAGAGCCCACCACACACCATTATTTTAAATAACACTTCCAAAGTGCACTATACAATGTATGCACCAAGGCGTTAGCATATTGGCTTAGCATCGGATTTACGTCACAATATAGCACAGGATTGGGAAAAATGAATTTTATGATTGACATTTTTGTAAAATTAACCCTTTTTCTAGTGCTATGGAGTAGTATACACATGAGTGCACTTTTTTATTTAGCGCATCAATTTTTTTTAAAACAAATCAACCACAATGCACCATGTTCTATTATGCATCTATGCTTATATGTATAGTAAATCATAGGTGCATTTGTATATTATAGACACATCGTTAGAAAAACATCTGCTAAAACATATTCCCACCCACCTCCACTCGTGACCTTTGCTACAAACACATTTTTGGGCTATATTTATAGGGTCTTCTGCAAAAACCTCTGCTAGAGGGATGTTTCATTGTATTGTAAAGAAATCTCAAGCCCTCCTCCTCTCTTTCACAGCTGTTCCCTCCCTACTTGCTTACCCTCCCGCATGAATATGCTTCTCTTGAAAACATAATGAATGACCTTGATCTAACACTTTAATTCATGTTTATTTGGAATACATTATGCCATCCCCTCATGGAAGCTTGGTAGAATAAGCTACATGCGAGCACGCCTATATTAAATGGTTATGAGGAGGTTAGATACTCCACAATGCACGATCGCAAATTTCACCTTGGAAATATCTCAATCAATGTGCCCCAATTACGAGTACGAATGTAGATTAGATCGGTGCACAAGATACTACTTATAGGTTATGAGGATGGAGTCATATAATTTAGTTCTATGATGATTACAATGTCTTGGAGAGATGGAATCTGTAGTGGCAAATTGCAAGTTTATATGTGGTTGTAAAGCTTCATCAAGCATAAATTGGAGAGTGATTGCATGCTAATCAACACTTCTGGAATTCAAGGAAATCTGGGGTTTAGACATCCGCTGATAAGTAGGTAGAGGATAGGCTTAATTATCAGTGTGGCATCTCATTGTTGGAGCAGTCGGAAGATCAACAATGAGCTTCAAGTGATTCCCTCTCATGGTGAGCTTAGATTGTGGCTAAAACACCATTGTAGGTGAACCCTATGGTGTCTTTCCCTCTCTCGTGCTAATGTAAAAGTTTTAATTGGCTCTGTTTTCAGCCTCATGAAAATTAGATTCAGTTTAGCCAGCTCTACAATGGTGTTCCAAAGTTATAATAGTGATAAGGAAGTGTTATTAATTAGGATCAGTTCTCAGTTCTAGGTCGTGTTTCTTTATATTGGTTTTTAACTTTCTTTTGGGATTCCTAGCCATCTAGAAGAGGCCCTTTAAGTTATGTAAAGTCCTCCATTCTCGCTCTCACCATAGTTGGTATCCTGGCTATCCAATGTCCTCGCTCGTCAAGAACCACTGCAATGGACTCAAGCACATCAACGTCCAACTCTTCAGCCTTTACAGTTTGTGTTCACTATAGGAAGACACATGAGACTATTAACTCTAAAATTTATAACCTTCACATCATGATCTACCAACAAAAAGCCTCTGATTCTCACTCCGTATACATAATTTAAGCACAACAACAAATAATTTCACGACTGGAGGATGAGGTGGATGCCCTTCACAACATAAATATGGATCTCAAGATTTAGCAAGAGAAACTGCCCAACCCAATAGTGGATCTAGTTTGGGACTTTGACTTGAATAGAGCTACAAATGCTTCTGAGTAATGTTCTATTAATTTTTTTGTAATGAATGGCTATAAATGTTTATGGTTTCTGTCACAATTTTGTCAAATATACACCATTAGGCTAATAAGAATACTCACTGCGTATAGGGTTTTTGATGTCATCTAAGTATGGGTAGATAGTAATCTAAGTATGGGTAATGGGTAGATAGTTACAGACATGTGTCTCAGATGCCTAAGAACAATTTGACAATGTAACTCTCCCAAACGGAACATAAATTTAATACAAGAATACTCATTTTTGTTTAGAAAACAATATTTCAATTATTACTTTCAAAAAACTATAAAATTTCATTGAAAAACTTAATTTACTAGCTATAACATGGATGCATGTTTATGTATGAAATTGGGTTTGCAAACATTAATATTATATGAAACATCTTTCTATACTAATATCTATAACAATGCTCAATACCTATTGTAACTTGACGTTTGGAGTAATGTGTATTTATCTAAATAGCTTCGAAGTAGTTGGATACTTATAATAATTTATAGACATCATATATAACTTTAAAGTAGCTTGGAATTTAAGAAAATTTGTATATGATGCAATTACATTGTAAATGAAATTATAAATTCCACGTGTTGAATTGATGACTTTACCAAATATTAAATTAAGTTCACTAAAAATATCCTTAAATATTAGATTAGATTTTTTGTGCTATTTATTTTTCCTTATTTTGTATTTTTTTAATCTTTTTTCCACAAAATTTTATCATAATTAAAATTTATAGATAATGATAGAAAACATTTTATCTACTTTTAAATTTTATATAAATTTAATTTCAACGTTTTACATTAACAAATCCTAATAAGCAAATAAATATGATTAACAAAATGAAAGGATCCTAACTTATAAGAAGAGTTGAGCGTATTTATAAGGAGCCTAATCTAGTACATGATATCATGCTTTCATATAGATGGCACACTAGCCTAGATAATGTTTGAATTCATTGAATTGTAATATTAAGATGATATGTTATTGATCTATTATTACTTTTAATTCAAATTTTTATGAATAAGATTGTAATAAATAAATTTTATGATATTGCGTTGTATTGAGCGACAGTTGTATATGTCCACTGTTCAATTTTAGCTTTGGCAAAATCAAATAGTGAGCATATACAACCGCTACTCAATTAAACCCTGATGACATAGGATTTATTTGTTGCCAAATAAAACTAATATACTACTCATTTTTCTAACCTACTTGAATAGACTTTCACTAAAATCTAATACCAGATATGATGGTTTCATATAGATGGAACCAATTGCATTGCAACATTACAATAATATTCCATTGATATTCATCTAACCCATAATTAACTTTGATGTACTTGTAAGATGAGATGTTTTTCGTTTACTTATAATTAACGTAGATCTATTTCTTCATGATTTTTTATAGGTCGAGGATCATATGCATGTGTACTCTATATTCCTTCGTATTTCTAAAACTATTAATAACTATAAACATCAATGAAAATGTAAACAATTCTAACTCAAACATAAATAATTATACAATATTGTATTTATGATGGAAGTAAAGTTATTAAAAATAAAGTTATATTTATAAAGAGTATAAAATATTATTAACCTAAACTAATGTTTGAAGGAAGATTAAGAAGGAACTTAATCTTATCCATGATTTATTTGGAGAGTCTCCTTTATTATTTTATTTTTTGAGTGAGACATGTACCATGACTAAAGAAACCATGATAACATAATTAATAACTATTAGTATTAACATATGATAAAGCAAAACTTTATTGGTTTTAGCTAGCTGATGATGCGATATTTTATCTCTTACTCCCATTTAGTGGTTGATAGTGTTTTTTTATTTTTATTAAAAGTTGCTTAAAACAAATAAAATGGAAAGATGATAGCTTTTGTAACTTGTAAGCCAATAAGGATACAACAAGAATTGATGATTTCAATATTTACAATGATCCACTCTATAGTAACATGAGTACACTATGTCATGTAAGCAACTGAGATAACTTTCTTAGCTTAATTTCCAATCTATTCTATGGCTTATCTAATCTTTGGGTGAGTGCTTGCCTATACTTGACTACATGAAGGAGATGGCGAAGGAGAAGTTATTGACCACATGGACACTTAGCCTACCCTAATTTTTGGGAAAGATGCTTATTAGACTTGTTTAAAACTCAAATGAAACAACTATTTCCATGGATGGTGGTTCTTGATCTTATGTGAGATTATTATTTTCACCAACCTAAATTGAATAAGTAATGATTATGGATTGTAGTTTCAATGCAAAAGACCATGGAATTGAGTAATGAGTGCCTTGACAAAGGATAATAACCCCAACATCTCTATCATATATATGTCTATAACATAAACATCATATATAAAGGAATTCAAAGTAGGGGACACTATTATAAAAATCTAGTACTAGTAGTGGTGGTTTCAATAGTAGAGTCAATAGTGGCAAAGGCACCATGAACAATTGCAATAGAGTTAGGGGAAATGTTGTTAGAAACCCTATTGATTCACCTATAGCTATCATATCTTGGTTAGCATAAACATATTCCCCACTCTAATTGATTAAGTAAATTTTTTGTCTAGTTATATTCCATGTGCGGAGAAAATGGACCTTTCCTTAAAACCCATTAGAGTAGACAGACTACTTTGAATCTAATAATAAATTCAGATAAATAACCATAAAATGAATATGAAAAACACAAACATTTGAACTAGATTTTCTAGCAGTTCGAGTTGAAAATGAAATCAAACAATAGTTACAATAGTTGAAGATCCATATTGAGAAGTCCCACTAGTGGCAGGGAAGAAAGCACCAACCTAGTATATTTAGCCTTATGTTTTACTAAATATTTTCTAGCATTTCATTATTTTTTTGTAATTACAACATGTCTCTTATTATGTATCACGAACATGTCACTCTTCAATGGTTACATGTGAGCATGTAGAATAAGGTAGCATAACATATTGAAGAGATGTAATATGAATGGATTACCTTTAAGAAATAATGGCGTTTCATGCTTGATCTCTCCTTAGTGTGCTCATTTAAGGTTTCCAAACTACTTAATCAACCACTAGAATTGGTAGTAGATGTCAATATGGTGGTGGTGTAGCCATGGTGATGGGAGAGGGGCTCATATATGATACTTATGGTTAAAGAAGGTGGTGAAATCCACTTCTGCTTTAACATGTTAGAGGTGTAGTAAAGAAGCATTAATCTCATAAATAATTATATAATATTGTATTTATGAAGAAAGTAAAGGCATTAGAAATAAAGCTGAAAGAGTATAAAATATTATTAACCTAAACTAATGTTTGAAAGATTAAGAAGGAATGTAATCTCATCCATGATCTATTTGGAGAGTCTCCTTTATTAATTTATTGAGTGATACATGTTCCATGACTAAAGATAGCATGATAACTTAATTAACAATTATTAATATTAACACACGATAAAGCAATTTTTCTTGATCACTAGTTGATAAGGTGAGCCTTTACCCCATTACTCCCCTTTAGTGGTTTATAGTGTCTTTGTTTCTTTTTATTGGAAGTTTCTCCCTAAATGGAACAAAATGGGAAAATGATAGCTTATGTAATTTGTAAGCCAAGAAGGATACAACAAGAATTGATTATTTCTATATTTACAATGATCCACACTATAGTACCATAAGTACACGACGTCATGTAATAAAATGAGATAACTTTCTTAGTTTAATTTCCAATATTCTCTATGGTTTATTGAATCTATTGGGTGAGTGCTTTCCTACACTTGATTGCATGAAGAAAATGGTGAAAGAGAAGTTATTGACCACATGGACACTTATCCTACCGTAACTTTTATGAAAGATTCTTATTAGACTCAATCAATCAACTCAAATGAAACAACTATTTCCATGGATTGTGATTCTTGATCATATGTGAGACTATTAGTTTCATCAACCTACATTGAATAAGTAATGATTATGGATTGTAGTTTCCATGCAAATGACCATGGAATTAAGGGATGAGTGGTTTGAGAAAGGATAATAACTCCAACATCTCTAACATATATATGTATATAACATATTAACCATCATATGCAAAGGAATATAAAGTAGGGGAGACTAGTATAAAAAGGTAGCACTGGTAGTGATGGTTTCTAATATAGGTGGATATTGGTAGCCACCCACCTATTCCAACTAGACCCCCTAGTCAGTTTCATCTATTTCCTTGTTCATTTCAATATTTACTATTTTTAGCACTTTTTCAGTTCTTGAACTTCTAAAGTAGTTTTCACCCCATAAATGACATTTTTTGGGGTTTGCGGCAAGCCCATGGCCATAGGCAAGGGCCTACAAAGAAACTTGTAGTACTCGGAGAGAACTTCCCAAAAAGGTATCGTACACGCCAAATAGATATAATATGACTAAGTTACGACCCTGGGAAGTTGGTTACCCAACTAACCCCAATGGGGCCCACAAACGCTTGGTGTTACATCTTCTGGGGTTAGGGTTTTGGTTATTTAGGGTATTCTCATGTTTTCCAATAATAAATAGGCCCTTGAGCCTCATTATAATAGAGTTTAGAGGCATGTAGCTGCCACATCTCTTCTTAGAGATAAGCTACCATTGCCCTAGCTATCTTATTTCCATTATGTTTGTAAGCATAGTTGAATATTTTTCTTTTAATGAAATGAATTTTTTTTCTGATGCATATATCTATTTATGATTATATCTGTAAGTTTTTGCGCTCCTGTTTAAGTTCAGATCAATGGTATTAGAGTGTTCTGCTCTTTGTCTATTTTTCTTTTCATGTCCTTAATGAGGTCAAGGTACAACGAGTTAGGGCTTGATCTAGTTGAACCATTGCAAGATCAGCCTCACAAAACTCGACGACCTCCCATGGCGGAAGAAAAGAAAGATGAGGGGGGTGGGAGATCCTTTCAAAATGTTGCTTGAGGAAGCCCTCGAGTGACAAAAGGACGTGATCATGGATAAATTTGCCCAGATCCTTCGATGACTACCCACAGGTGATGCATCTTCATCCAGTAGCCACTTTGGAGACACCACTTCTTTTAAGGTACAAGTTAACTTTGATATTCCCATATTCTAAGGCCTGATAGATGCAGACATCATATATAAATTGTTAAATATATTGGCAGGATATTTTTCAATTCATGACTTTTCAAATTGGGAAAATATTACTTTTACACTTCTTAAAGCCACCCCACACGTCAAGGATTGGTGGGAAACCTACTGTGAACAAAAGCATGAGAGTGAACCCTTGCTTTTTTCAGCCGCACCCACTTGGAATTTTTTTCGAGACACTATCAAGGAACAATATTACCCTGTTGGGAGATATGAAGACAAATACATAAAGTGGACCACGCTACGACAGGGAAGGGACCAAGATGTGCTAGAGTTGAAAAATAATTTCCATACTCTTCACACAAAGCTGGGTATCAAGGATACTGAGCGAAATTTGGTGCTTAAGTACAATGATTGTTTACACAAGTACATCTAGGATGAGATGGAGTTCTTGGACATTTCCTCACTCGGCATGGCGTATCGGTACGCTGTCAATATTGAGTAGAAATTTAAATAGAAGAAGTGGGACTTCGGATATGTGAATCCAAATAAAGGAAAAGGAACTCCCAAACCAAAGAACAAAGGATGAAGCCAAGCCAACACTACCCAGGACAACCTGCCAAAGCCACAAGAAAAGAACAACACCTCAAAGACAAAGAAGAACACAGTAAAATGGTGTGAGTTCCTGTTGAAGCCCCAGAATTTCGTTGCAACAACATGGGGGATAACCACCTAGTCTGGACCTTGGAAGCATCTCCTTTTCCATTTGGTATGGTGGCTCCAATTGGGGATAATGGGACCAATTTCCTAGCAAGAATTGATATGATGATGATGTTGGTTTGATATAAGGTATAATGGGAAATGAGTTAACTAAAATGATCTATTTAATCAATAAAACACATGCATCTATCTATTCTAACATTATCTTAATATATACCCGAGCATAACTTAAATCATGTGATCTACAAAGATATCTTAGAGCAACAGGTAATAAATATCATTCAATTTCTATAAGAGATGAAATCGTTAATGATAATTATTTGACTAAATAGTTAGGCAAAATAATTGTGAAAACTATATCACATATATTAAGTGCTCATGTACTCAATAAGGAATCACAGCTAAAACATTTTACAGAAGTGTAATAATGTCAAACCGTAGCTCAGATTTCATACATAACACAATATAAGAAAGATTACTACTAATTCATAAACAAAACTCAACCATAAAGATAGAAGTACTAGATATGATAGGTTCTACTCATGAAGTTAGCAATATTGATCTGCTTCATTTCAACTAAATATACTCTTAGAGTACAAAAGTGCAAATTTAGTAGAGTATACTTCAATCTCTAAGAAAATCAAGATCTTGTTCTAGTTATCTCATCAAGACAGTCAGAAAAGTACAAAAGTGCAAGCCTTTGCAAAGTGTTTTTGATAAAATTCTAGACCCCTCTCTAAATGCATGAGAGAGGTTTAAATAATACAACATATGTATCAAAATATATTATTACATAAAAAGTTGAGGAGGTTACAAACAACCTTCCTCAGAATAAGTAAAATAAAAACTAAAATAGAAAATAAAATGATGACGAACTTCTTCAAATTGAATGGTTCTAGTTAGCCATTTGGTCCTTGAGTTTGCATATATCTATCATTTGCTTCATTTGGGGTGGCTAGCCAATTCTAGATCTGAATTGTCCCATAAATATAGCATCAGATAGTGGTGGCACCATATTTTGAGTGGAATTTGTTAGACAATGTAGAGTCATCCATTGACTATGTGTTTTCACTAGAAATTGCCAGTAGGTTTCCTAGTCAATCTTAGACAGTTGTTTATTGGCTTAACTTGCATTTTTACAGTGTCTTTCCACTATTTCTCTAACTGTTTGATGTTTGGGAGAACTTCTGGCTTGCATTCTTTAAAGAGATTGGCACTATGAAGGTTTTCAATCACAACCTCATTTATATTATTTGTTGTACTAGCTGCTCTTGCTGGTGCCTTTTCTGCTTGCTTCAATTGTATGTCCCAATCTATGAATAAAATATCCTTGTGGGAACCCTCGATCTTTGGCAGATTGGATTTTCTACCTTCTTTAGGTTTCTGCTAAGAAATAAACTCTGAAATCCTCTTATTGACCTCTTCATATTCTAATATCTGATCAACCACTTGATTGGTTAATGCATCACTTGTTTCACAATATGGATTGATCAATGAGATTT
This sequence comes from Pinus taeda, assembly GCA_000404065.3. Classification (NCBI taxonomy): domain Eukaryota; kingdom Viridiplantae; phylum Streptophyta; class Pinopsida; order Pinales; family Pinaceae; genus Pinus; species Pinus taeda. The sequence goes on from APFE030938103.1 coordinate 192,570, forward strand.
TTTGGCAGAATACTTCTTGTTTCTGTGACAATAGAGAATTTATCTCAAGTTCTTCTTTAATGAATTCCTATGTTTGAGGGTTGTCTCTGAGTTTATCTATTACAGTCTGAATTTGATGAATCTGTGAGTTCTTCTCTGCGATGTTTACTTGATGTTGTAATCTCATTTTCTGAAAGCATTTTTTAAGTTGTGCCATCTGCATCTCTGCTTGTCTGTTGGTGCTATATCTTTCCATCTCAAGTTGTTGTTCCAAAAACTGAACTCTTTCTTCTTTTTCTTTAAGAAAAATCTGAACTTCTGCTGCCTTATCAATTGTTGCAGTTGCATAGGTGCCTGCAAATTGTGATAGCTTTGTAATATTTTCTGATGGATTGATGGGGGCGTCTTTCCATACTACCTCCATTGATTCATTTTCAAGAGTTGTTTTTGTTGATGTATCCAATTTCCTTTTCTTCCTTTGCCTCTTCACTACATCCTTATGCATTGGGATGTAGAATATATCCAGTGGGTGTATTTCCTCAATATTTAAAACAAACTCTAAAGTTGGGTAGGCCGAGATGATTTCAATATCTTGAGTAGTTGTAACTCCTTGTATTGTTGTTTATGGGTTTATAACTTGCTGAGTTTGTCTAGGAGTTTGAAATCCAGATGCTCCTTTAAGACTTGTCTCTGTCTACTGCACTTGAAGCTTTTTATTAAAATTCTCCCATTCTTTATCCAGGTCAATGACTTTGATATTTTCTTTTAAACCTGTGTGGAGTCAGTCTCCATGTGTTCCTCAGTTGAGGTCTTTTTGGTCATTTCTTCATCATTTTTCTCTATGTCCTTCGCAGGGTCTTTCTCGGGGCTTTCTTCCTTATTATGAGATTGATGTTCAAAATGTTCTCAACCTTGAACCAACTTCTCTTGAGATTTTCCGTCAGAATTATGCTTGGAACTTTGCTCCAAGCTTACGCTGGGAGTAGGTTCTCTTATTTCTTCAATCTGCAATAGGTCCAAAGGGACCTTTGTTAGTCTTTTATTCTTGTATATGTGGAAGAAGTTGAGGTCTATTGGGCTCAATTTTATTGATGCTAAATGTAAGACCTATGAAAATGTCTCAGCTTCCTCAAAGATATCATCAAACTCATTGTCCTCATGAATAAATTATCTGATTTTGACCATAGTAGCGAAGTTACAGGTGACCTTGTTAGGGTCATACTTTCTTCCTAGCATAGTAGCCATATTTAGGGATGTGATGTTCTATATTGATTTTTCTCTGTGCCCAAAATCATGTAATGCGAAAGCACCACATTGCACCAGGAAGGTTGGCCATATTGATTTCTTCATTTCTTTGAGGGTTTTGGTAATACCATCCCCCGTTGTTTGATAGGAAATCTCTCCTGCCAATAATTTATCAGGAACATAAAATGGAAGAACATGAAAAGATGTAATAATCCCAAAAAACTTACATAAGTAAATGATTCCTCGCCAAATCATATTTCCACTGGAAAGATGTCTGTTTTAGCTTTCTCTGATATCCTCAGGGATTTCTTATCACATATGGTTTGGTAAATTGGCAACATAACACCATGACAAATTTTGTAAAAGTGGGAGCTAAACTATGATTCCCACAAAATCTTATGATAAACATGGATGGGAGTAGGGTCCTGTAGAGTCCATTTCGAGCCCATGTTTGGAAAATGTCAACAAAAACATATAGCATCCATCACATATGCACTCATGTAAAAAGGATGGATAACCCGAGAGGAGATAATTCTATTGTGTCTGTATTCTCTAATGGACATAGCCAAATTGTCTGATAAATATTGCTCCAGTTCATAATTATAGCATTAACAGTTGCACCAATTAATGGAACCCATTCAATAGAAAATTTGGAACTGTCAGCCTTTCCAAATAGCCTACACATCATTGTGGTTATAAAATTATGTGGGGCTAACAAAGGTGCAATTGGGTACATAATGTTTCTCTCATGCTTGAACTTGTTGGAGCTAGACCTCCAATTATACATGACTTCTATCGGGTCTTCATTTTCTTTCGAAAAATGCTCATTATAGGATTTATCATAGAGCTTCTGTGGTTCTAGAAGATGGTACATTTAACATAAATTGTCTGGAGTAAATGACCCCATGACTTCATGCTTGGAATTCTTGAATGTTCTATCTAAAATGTCAACATTGTCAATAATACATCTTACCATATCAGTGTATGGAAATATTTTAGATCTTGCAACTATTCTGTGTAGGAAAGAACATGTTGCTTCAAAATAAGAAGCCTCAGATGAGACCTCGGCATCAGTTGTTGCTCTAGTTTCCAGGAACCTTGGATTTTCTTCCTCCAGTAAATTATACATTGCATCCCATGATGTAGCCCCATCATCCTTTTTTCATGTAGTATCAAAGAAGAGTGGAAGCATGTCTGAATCCTTAGATGCAGTAGCCTCGCAGTCTTCTTTCCTTTCTTAACAATTTTTCCGAGCGCTGCTTTCTTTAGAAATTTCCTGAAATTTGGGCAATGGAGAAAACAGAATAAACGCAGAGTGGCAATGAAAGTGGAAACACAATAACACAATAAATTCTGAATGAACATAAGGATGAAGATTTTATTTCAAATGTAGGTAAAAAAAGATATAAATCTTCTCAAGCTGTTAAAAGATTAAATGCACTTAAACCTTATTAACTATTCATTAAAACCTACGTGTGATTTCCTTTATGACTCATCAAATATTGCATCACAAATTATAAATGATATTTCAAATTTGTGTGTGTCAAGTGTGATACCCATTGAGTGATTGCAATAAATGGAAATATCGTAATATTGGAATATAGGTGATCAGGTTATCGGGAATATACCAATTCAAAGTTGCTTTGGTATTTTGCGATTTGTGATGAGTGATGTACTTTTTACCTTTTCGAGTGCTTTTTGCTATGTGAATGATTATTCCATTAAAACAGATATTCACGATATGTTGGACCTGATTCAAGTTTATAAAAGTCTTTGTTATTTTGTCAAGTCCAGACCACATCGCAATTCACATTTTTTTATGGTTTACATGTTTGTGCCTTTGCTTTTTATGGTTTAAAATCTGTGATGCGATTGCGATAAATACTTTATTTTATAAGGAATATTCTAAGCCTTATTTTTTTATAAAAAGGTTCAATGCTTCCTTCAGTCTTTTAAAGGGTGTTCTTTATCGCGTTTCATAGACTCTGACTCACGACTAACCTTTGTTACTTTGGATGATGCAATTTGCGATAAAGCAAGAATACCTAGTCATAAAGTGACTTGGCTTAATATCTTAAGTTTTTCTAAGGTTTTATTCCGAATGGTTTCAAAAGGAAAGATTTTATTTGCTAATTTTTTTTGAAATTTTTTTGAAGGGTCCCCATTTATTAATACAATACTAACTATTATATAATAAATGGGGGGGTTGTTGAACAATACAACAGTTCCATAAGAGCTCCACTCATAAAACAAGTGAGTGTCGGGCTAAGCAGTCACTGGTGGCCAAGCTAAAGGCTTCCGAATTAGACGTAGGTTTCAAATTTGAATCATAACCCGATAAGGGAACTGACAAAGGAAAGTATATCATTGATGTGGAGCCCAGTGCCATTGTGGGCACCACAAAGATCTAGAATATTAAATCTGAAGATCTAGAGGAGGGGGAATGCCTCTTCCACTCACATATGTGGGTGAAGGGTTCTCTGCTATAGTTCATTGTCAATATCGGGAGCCAAAAGAGCCTCATTTTAGAAAATATTGTGAAGCAGTTGGGCCTAAAAAATATAACACATCTACAACCGTAAACCATCGATTAGATTCATCAAGGACGAGACTTTTGTGTCAGCCACCAGTGCCGCCTTCCCTACAACATGAAGCCCTTCATGGATGAGGTAGTGTGTGACATTGCTCCTCTTGAAGTTTGTGATGGATTGTTAGGACAACCATACTTGTGGAAGAAACATGATGTATATGAGTCTAGTCCTCGCACTGTGATTATTACTTTTGCTAATAAGTTGTATAAGATACCGGAGGTAGCCCCGCCTACCGCCATCTTTTTGATCACTACAAAGCAATGAAGTAATATCATCTCCCAGACTAGGAAATTTGTTTTCCTTGTGATTCGCCCCCAGGGCAAGAAGAAGGTTGTGGCCACGGCTTCCAGGTAGGGCTCCTCTACATAGCAGTAGTAGATGGACAAGGTCATGGAGGAGTATAGGTATGTTTTTTCCTCACCCACAAGGATACCTTTACACTGTCAAGTCAATCACTCCATCAATCTAACCCCAGGCACGTTGCTGCACAATGGACCAATCTATCGATGCTCTATTTTGGAGAACGATGAGATCAAGAGGCAGATTCAAGAACTATTGCAGAAAGGGCACATCAAGCCATTGTCATCACCTTGTGGGAGCTCGATTGTATTGGTATAGAAGAAGGATGGGACCTGGAGGCTCTATATTGATTATCAGGCACTGAATGAGATCACTATCTAGAATAGGTACCCAATCCCATGGATTGATGACCTTCTAGACTAGCTCAAGGGGGCCAAATATTTCAGCAAGATTGACTTGAAGTCAGGTTATCACCAAGTGCCTATCGAACCCTATGATGTGTGGAAGACTGCCTTCAAATCCAAGGAGAGCCTTTTCGAATGGCTGGTCATGTCGTTTCGATAGACGAATGCCCCTGCAATCTTCATGACACGAATGGATGACACCTTGTGACCCTTCACCAATGCATTCATGGTGGTGTATTTAGATGACATCTTGATCTTCAGCTAAAGTTGGGAAGAGCACCTCCACCATATTTGACAGGTCCTTCAAACCCTATGCCAACACAAGATGTGTGCTAACTCGGAGAAATGAACCTTTGGCCTGACCCATGTTCAATATCTCAGGTATGTGATTGATGAGCAGGGTGTACATGTGGACCCATCCAAGATACAAGTCATTCGGGATTGGCCAGCCCCAACCACTTTAACAGAGCTCCGTAGCCTTTTGGGTCTTGCCAATTTCTACTGTACATTCATGTTAGGGTTCTCTCATATCACTTTGCCTTTAAGTCAAGTCACCAAGGGCAGAGCGAAAGAAATTTTTTTTTGGTTGGAAACCCAATAGCAAGCGTTCTTCAAGTTGAAGAATCACCTCTATTATGCACTAGTGTTCACATTACCAGACCTGCAACAACCATTTGAGATTGAGATAGATGCCTTCGACTATGCTATTGGTGCGGTTCTTACTCAGCATGGGCAACCAATGGCTTACCATAGTGAGACACTTTCAGACACATTCCGAAAGCACCCCACTTATGACAAATAAATGTATTCCATTGTGTAGGCCTGCCGTCAATGGAAGAATTACATTTTGGGGAAGGAAACAGTCATCCACATAGACCACCAACCTTTATAGTTCATACAGGCACAAGGGAAGTTGCAGAGCGATCGCCATTAGAAATGGTCCACCTATTTGCAACAGTTACATTTGAACATTAAGTATAAGAAGGGAAGCACCAATAATGTTTCTGATTGCCTCAATCGACCACTGGTCATGGCACTCATCACCGTGCTCAAATCCTGTGGGCACGAGACATCAGAGTAGCCACATCTTTACAAGATTGATCCAAAATTCGACAACATATACCAGACACTCTTGGAAGGGAAGCAAGTTTGAAATTTTGACCTTTAGGATGCACTGTTATGCCACCTGGGACACATCTGTGTTCCTTCAAGTGAGCATGCCAAGATGATTTGGGAAGCACACTACAGTTGGGTCATTGGACATTTCGAAGTAGAGAAAACAATGGCGGTATTGTAGAAGTATTTTTATTGGCTGAAACTTCGTTAGGATGTTGGGAAGTACATTAGATGTTGCACCGCCTACACCATTTCCAAACCAACCATCAAGAAGAAAGGTCTGTACACTCATCTGCCTATTCCTAGCCGACCTTGGGAATCTGTCTCCATGGATTACATGTCAGGCCTTCCTTCTACTAAGCATGGAAATGATTGCATTTTCGTGGTCATTAACAGATTCTCTAAGATGGCCATCACGATGGCCTGTAAGAAGAGTATCATAGTAGAGGCCATTGCCAAGCTCTTCTTTGAGAAAGTATGGGTACACTTTGGGATCCCAAAGTCCATTGTCTCTGATCGAGACAAAAAATTCCTGAGTGCATTTTGGTCAAGTCTTTGGTCGATGTTGGATACAAAACTTACTAAATCCATGAATTTCCATCCCAAAACTGATGACCAAATAGAGGATGTTAAGATGATGATTGTACACATTTTGCACATGTACAACTAGAAGCATCCATGCACATGGGATGAAAGTCTCCCCTATGTCTAACACAACTACAACAAAGCTCTCCACATCTTAACAAGCCACAACTCCTTGTAGGTAGGGCTAGGATTTTAGCCATTATGCCCCACTGATGTGGCCATACCATTTGCAACCACTCAGGTAGATTCGACTCATGTTCAGTTTGAATCTGAAAGGGCAAACAAGTTCATTTAGTTCTTTCAAAACATCTGCCAATAGGTCTATGATATATTGGACAAAGCCAATGCTAAGTACAAGCAGCTCCATGATCAACATCAAGTGTTGAACAAGTTCCAAGTGGACAAAAAAGTTTTTCTACATTTGTAGAAGGATCACCTTGTTGGACCCCACCACAAGCTTCTCTCACTTCGATATGGGTCATACACCATCACCAAGGCCATCGGTGATAATGAATTTGAGCTCAGCATCCCACTGTTCCTTTTTTTTCACCTAGTGTTCAATGTAGATCACCTTCGGCCATGAGTTCAACCATTGTTGGACACATCTAACATTGCAGAATAACTCACACCAATAGAGCTCAAATTGTACTACATGGAACATGCCACAATTGATCATATCATGGACACATATCTCAATAACACTCGCCAATAGAGGATACAAATATATCGAGTTGTCAAAGAAGGCGAACGCCTTCACTAGGGCTAGTGGTTCACCAAAGACTAGGTTCAATAGAAATTTCCTCACCTCGTGGAGGCTCTGCACACAATGGGGACCATTGCCTCCTAAGGGGGGAGGAATGATCCAGGTGGATATTGGTGGACACCTTCCTATTCCACCTAGACCCCCTAGTCAGTTTCATCTATTCCCTTGTTTATTTTAGCATTTACTATTTTTAGTAGTTTTCGGGTCTTGAACTTCCAAAGCAGTTTTGACCACCTAAACGACATTTTCTTGGGGTCTATGGCAAGCCCAAATCCACAGGCAAGGGCTTGTGGCGAAACCTATAGTACTTAGAGAGGCCTTTCCAACAAGGTATCATATGCATCAAATAAAGATAATATGACCAAGTTACAACCTCGAGAAGTTGGTTGCCCAACTAACCCCAATGAGGTGCACAAGCTCTTGGTGTTGCATCTCCTGGGGTTAGTGTTTTGGTTGTTTAGGGTTTTCTCATGTTTTCCAATAATAAATAGGCCCTTGAGCCTCATTGTAACAGATTTTAGAGGCTTGTAGCATAGTTTAGTATTTTTCTATTAATGAAATGAAGTGTTTTTCTTATACATGTCTGTGTTTATGATTATATATGTAAGTTGTTGCATTCATGTTTAAGTTCATATCAGTTTCAATAGTGGAGTAAATAGTGGTAAAAGAACCATGAACAATTGGAGTAGAAGTAGGGGAAAGGTTGTTAGAAAGCCTATTGACTCACCTATAGCTATCATATCTTGGTTAGCATAAGCATAATCCTTAATCTAATTGATTAACTAATTTTTTTTCTAGTTCTATTCCAATTCTAGTGGTTGATTAAGTGGTTTGGAAACCTTATATGAGCACACAAAGGAAACATCAAACATGAAACAATATTATTTCTTCAAGATATTCCTTTCATATTACATATCTTCAACATGTTATGCTACCTTATTCTACATGCTCACATGTAAACATTGAAGATAGTGATGCATGGTACATAATAAGAGGCATGTTGTAATTGTAAAAAAATAACGAAATGCCAGAAAATATTCAGTAAAACATAAAGTTAAATATACTAGGTAAGTGTCTTGAGCTACAAAGTTATTATCAATGTGGTGGTGGTGTAGACATGGTGATGGGAGAAGGGTACAAATATGATACTTATGGTTAAAGAAGGTGGTGGTATCCACTTCTAGTTTAACTTGTTAGAGGTGTAGTTAAAAAGCCTTAATTAGAAGTAATATTGAAGGTTTAATCAAGGGTATTTTTCACCACATCTACCTTAACATATTGAAATTTCATTAAATATTTAAAAGTGTCTTAGAAAATGATTTGTAGAAATGGATGAGGAATATTTAGAAATGAGGAGTTATTGTCATCCATTCTAGTTCCTTGAAGGAATCATAAGTGGGGCTTCTAGAATTTGTTTTCATCAACCTACAACTATTGAATAAGGTAGCTAAAGGTAGTAAACCGTAGTATTATTATAATATAATAGACTAGGTGAAAAAATTGCTTTAGAAATATGGTGAGATGATGTAATAGGTTTGTGCTATTTGAAGGTAAGGCATATAAATCATAAAAAAATGTTAAATAAATAATGATAAGGCACAAATAACATTAATACATCTATGTTGAAGTGTTGATACTTAAATTTCTACTTGTAATCACTAAAGGAAATTACAAGATAGGTAAATATCCATGGTTTCCTCTATATAAAAGGCCATTGAAAAGGTCACTAGAGTATGTTATTAAAAAAAATTTAGAGTAATGAATAAGGTCATTGAAAAAGTTACTTGAATAATGGATGTTGGTAAATAAACAATACCAATAGTTACAAAATAAAAAGTTTAAATAAATCAATCAATAATACAATAAATAAGTTATTTTGAAGTATTGAAAAAAATGAAAAAATAAATTTACTACTTTTTCATTTGAAGATACTAAAAACATTGATTTTGGATAGTTTATAATAACTCATTCCATGGCTAGAGTAAATGTGTCACTATATTATCTTCATGCATGTAACCATTTCGGTATGATCAATGTAGCCAAATTATGGATTACATAATAGACTCATTTATTAGTCCCTGCCTCACCAGGGACTATAACAATCGCCTAGAGGTCAAAGTCTGTTGAATCTCGATTATTTTGCTGAAATTTTGTAATTTTAACCAAAATTTCAGGGAAACGATAAATATTCATAATTTCCGTAAATTCAAAAATATTTGTCTAATTTATGGAAAACTTATTTCTAATTTTTCATTGGCTGAGCAAGCTTTGATGTGACATAATTCCCTTGGTCGAGAGATCTTTATTTTCGGTATTTATCAATGCTTGACAAATAATTTTAAAATAAAAAAGGATAATTTGGTAGGTGGTCATCCCATCGATGTATGCTCTGACACTCACATTGCTAGTGCCTTGCTTAATGATGCTAGGATTGATGGGGTTGCAAGTCGCTTACGTAAGTAGGGGGTGGTTGAATAACAAGTACATGAAGGAAGCTCGACTAAGTGCATTTGTGATTTGACATTTGACATTTGTCAATTATCGAATATTAAATGAAGTGTCTTTGTAATGCATGTGAGAAATAAGTGTTGTGCAGGAGAACAAGTGTCAGAACAAGGAACACAAACTTTCTCCCTCCTACTCACTTTTCCACACACTTACCTCTTTCATTGTGCAGGGTGTGGAAGTGCAATTGATGGTAAAAATAAAAATTTAGTATATTTGATTAAAAGATTTGTGTGGAGGGGAATGTGTGTGAAGGTGCAAAAGGGGAAACATGGACATTAATATTGAAGGGAGTCCTAGTTCATTTTCCTTTTTTTTTTTTAACAGTTTGAGATTGGTTGGAGAATATGTGTATGGATCCATTTGTTTGTGTGGAATGCAGGGTGTGTGGAAGAGGGTGTACATGTGGGATAAAATATGTATGGAGTTGTTAATGTCTAAAAAATGAAGAGTATGCAAAAGAGAGGGTATGTGTGGGAAAACGGGGGTGAAAAGTGAACTTTTCATCCGATATCAAATAAAACAAGCCCCTCTTTGACATAACTCGATATACATGAAAACCTTGTTCGGAGGCTTTGGTTGTTTAAAAATTGTATTAAATTACAAACAATGAATCTTGGTATTCACAATTCCTGAATACTATGTGCATTTGTGATGTACTTATTATCTAATATTAAATGAAGTGTTTTCTTAAAATGTGTGAGGAATAAGTGTTGTGTGGGGAAACACGTGTGCAAAGCAAGGAACAAAAAATATCTTTCAGAATATTCCATTACTTTTTATACATTCCAATATCTTTCAGAATATTCCATTACTTTGTATACATTCCCCCTTTGCACACTTCTTCCCACACAACACTACATATTAATCAATTAATTAGTGGTTTTGGCTTATTGAAGTTTGGGGCATGAAAAGTTTGGTTTAGTCTCTTTTTTCAATGAAATGTGGGGAATGTATGTGTAGGTGCAGAAGGAGAAACATGGATATTAACATTGACATGTAGTAGTTACTTTGTGTGGAAAAGAGGGTATGTGTGGGAGAACAGGTGTATGGAGCTATTAATGAAGGGTGTGCGGAAGAGGGGATATTTCTGGAATAATGAGGTTTTAGAGGGAACTTTTTCCCATAGACATGAAACTTAGTATCCAATATAAAATTAAGTTTCCTTTTAATGTGTGTAAGGAACACAAATATTGTTTTCAATTATCTGCATTTCTATATACATTTACCTTTTAGGGCATGAAAAGTTTGGTTTTTGTGTATATCGGGTTATGTCCTCATGAGCTTGCTTTATTTAGCGACATTGCTTTGTTGATGATCTGATGTGTGATTTTTGAAACCATGTTCAAATGATTTGATTGTTTAAAATATCAAAGTAGAAACAAAGAAACTTGGTGTTCAAGAAACTTAGTCTTCACAGTTCTCGAATACCATGTGCATTTGTGATATCATATTTATGAATTAAATACTTATTATCTAATATTGAATGAAGTATATTTTTAATGTGTGCAATGAAGAAGAATTGTGTGGGGGAACAAATGTGCATAGTAAGTAGTAGAATTTGTTTCTCAAAATGTTATGTAACTACACATATGTCCCTTCCATACAACTCTACATATTAATCAATTAATTATTTGTCTTTTCTTAATAAAATTTAGGGCATGAAAAGTTTGGTTTACATCTATGTTCTATTTGATATCTAGAGGCAAAAAGATTGTGGCAAAAAGACAAATTTTGGTATTTATGGTTCCCAAATACTACTTTCTTCTCCAATGTTTTGTATTCATACTACATCTTAATCAATTAATTGATGGTTTTTATTTATTAAAATTTGCGTTGTGAAAAAGAAGTGTTGTGTGGGGGAGCGGGTGTGAAGAGCAAGGAACAAAAAAGTTCTCCTAGAATGTTATGTAACTCCACATACATTCCCCCTCCACACACTTCTTGCATGTATCTCCTTCTCAAACAAGACTACATATTAATGAATTAATTAGTGGTTTTGAGTTATTAAATTTCTGGGCTTGAAAAGTTTGCTTTACATGTACTTTTTAATTGATATCGAGATGCAAAGGAACTATGTCAAAATGAAAAATGTTGGTTTTCATGGTTTTTGAATACTACTTTCTTTACATATTAATTAATTAATTGGAAGTGTTTCCTTATTAAAGATTAGGGCATGAAGAGTTTCAGTTACGTGTATAGAGGGGGTGAAATAAGGGTGGGTGATTAACTATTGCCACTACTCATTTTATTTGAGCTTCTTGAATGCTAAATGCATTTGTGATTTGACATTTTCCAATTAAATAGTTATTATCCAATATTAAATGAAGTTTTTTTGTAATGTGTATCAGGAAGAAGTGTTGTGCAGGAGAAAGGGTGCTCGGAACAAGTTACAAAAACATCCCCCCCTCCCCTCGTACACTTCTACTGCACACCTCCCTTTTGTTTGCATTATGATACAGGCATTGTCCTTGATGGAAACTCACATAGATGACAATTCATAGTGCAACAAGATTAACAACAAAGGATTACAGATCGGAATCCAGAGATTGAAGAAAGAGAGGTATACCCTGGTTCGCTCTGTCCAAGTAGCGTGTAGACGTAGGTACACAGAAAAAAAGAGCATATACATATACACTAACTCTTGAAAGAAGAAAAGCACGTACATGATGGAAAATCAAGGTTTTGGTTCGAGGTATTGGTCCAAGGTATTTGGTCTAAGGTATTTGGTCCGAGGTATTGATCTGAGGTATTTGGTCCAAGGTATTGGTCCTAAGTGGTTTTGGTTCGAGATATTGAGAAAGGCCTAAAACTGTATAAGGAGGAGAAGATTATTAGGCCAAAGTGTGCAAGTATTGAATATCTTATGAAGTGCTAGATTAAAGATGCAGATTATGGGTTTCTGGTGCTTTGCTTGATCTGAACTAAGGATGAACCTTAGCGGTTGATGAGGGATGAGATCTAATGATGGATCAGGATCATGAGAGCTAAAATGAATTATTATTATATGGTTTGATCATGGATAGTCTAGATATGAATGCTAACATATGATTTACACTGTAAATGTTCTGATTTGGGTATGATTGAAGTCTAGAATAGTTGTGATGTTTTAAGTTAGCATTTGTAGATCTGTATGTTGGTTTTCTTTGGTAAAAGTACGTATACACGGTTTTTCGGCACATCAAATTAGTGTATACATTATGAAATATGATATTTGAAGTTGCAGTTGGTTCTGTTTATTGATGTAGAGTTTTGGGTTTTGCTTTATGTCCTAGTGACTATGTTCCGGTGAGAGTGTTTTGAATGTTTAGATTGATTGATTGTGATTTGTTTCAATGATGATGGGTTTTCAGTGATTGATTGGTTCAGTTATGGTTGATTCATAGATTGATGATTGGGTTTCAGTGATTGGTTGATGCAGATGTATTTGATGGTTGTATTGTAGTGGTGCTTAATTTTGAGCTTCAATGTTAATAATGAGTATCCAGTCTAAAAATTTATGAAACATGGTCCCTGGAGGAAGAGAGAAGGTCGTAGCCTTCTGTAGGCTAGCACCCACGTACTGGTAAACGTATTGGCCAATAAGAGAGCTAGGGGGTTGGAGCTCCCTTCCAGTAGCAGCTGAAAAATGAGTGAAGGTTGGAGCCTTCTATAGGTTGGTGCCTACGTAATAGTAAATGGATCAGCTAGTACAATAGCTAGGCGGTTGGAGCTCCCTTTTAGTAGCAGCTGGAAAACTAGTGAAGGTTGGAGTCTTCTGTAGGTCGATACCTATATAATAGTAAATGGATCGGCTAGTACAAGAGCTAGGGGGTTGTAGCTCCCTTCCAGTAGAAGCTGGAGAACGAGAGAAGGTTGAAGCATTCTGTAGGTGGGTGCCTGCATACTGGTATGAGTCTGCACCAGTACAAGATTGTAAACAGGTTTTTCTTATATTAAAAGAAGACATGAGAAGGTGGTTTTTGTCCCACATTGGGTTTCCACCTTAAATTTTCGTGTTCATGTGTGTTTCTTATGTGTGATGGTTTGTTCTATTATTACTGCACATGGTTACTGTTTATATGGTTAATGAAGTACTGATGCACTGATTAAAGATCAACATATGATGAATTAATTGAATCATAAGTTTGTTGGATATACATTGGTTGCCTTAAATACAGTTGCATGTACACATGAGTTACCTTCATTGAAATAGTGTATATAAATCAGAGTATGAAAAGAAAAGGTTATTGATTTCACTAATATTGATTCACCCCCTGCCCCCCAGTATTATTTCCAACAATTGGAATCAGAGTAGGTCCTTTGGAAGAAGCTTGATCGCTTGAAGGAGATCCATAGAAACAATGAGAAAGAAGCTAAAGAAGAAAATGCCTAAGAAGAAGAAGACATCTCAAAGGAACAATGGCAACAGGAGAGACAATTGGCCATCAGGTGGAAGCACGTATTCAGATTTAGAATCACCTCATATTGAAAATGAACAAGAAAAAGAAGTATCAAGTACGAAGTTTTGGTCTTCTAGTGATACTTTTCTTTGTTCATGAAATGTTGAAGATATTGAAAGTGATAGTGAAAGAAATATAGAGGCAGAAGTCAAAAGACTTGCAGATAAAATCAGAGATCAACGAGATTTATTTAACAAAGGGGAGTGTGCCTTCAGAGAAGAAGTTACCAGATTAAAATCTTAGTATAAGGAAAAAGAAGATCAATGTCAAAAGCTGCAGGATGAAATGACATCATTAAGAAATGAAGTAAATGGAAAGAGTACAACAATCAAGAGACTTAAAGATAGATCTAGTTACTATGAAAGTCTCGAAGCTAAGATCCTCTCTCTAAAAGAAGATCTTGAAAATCAAATAAGTAGAATGAAGAATTGCCTCAAGCAGATGAAGAAAAATAAAATGAGATTCTCAAATTAAGGCAACAAGTGGAAGAAGGAATAAAGGTTGAAGAAATCATGAAGAAGCAATATCTTGAAAAGGAAGAAAAATATTAGGTTGAGGTAAATATCTTAAGAGGTAAATTAGAAGAAAAGGATAAACTATTACGATTTCAAGATAGTACTAAGATTTTGGATAATATTCTTAGTAGTCAAAGGTCTCCTACCATCAAAACTGGTCTTGGTTTTCATGAATCTGTTGAAGGTGAATCTAGCTCTCAAGATGAGGCAATGAACTCTAATGCAAAATTTGAAATTCTCAACAAGATGAGAAGTCAACCCCATCAGCAACCAAGGAAAGAAAGTCTTCAAAGAAAATCTTTTACTCCTAACTATGGAAGTGATAGTCGATTATTTCCTTCGATGAATAATGTTGAATGTTTTATATGTCACAATTTTGGGCATGTTGCAGATGCAGAAGTAGAATGGTTCAAGACCGTCATATAGAAATATCATGAGCTTCCAGGTACTTTAAGGGATATTTTTTTTATTGCAATATGTTTGGTTATAAAGCCATTGATTGCTATAGAAGGAATATGAAACATGTAAGATGTTATGCATGTAAAAAATTTGGACATATAGTAAAGGAATGCAGGAGAAAATTTCGGGCACCATAGCAAAAGGAGAAAACATCATCACACTCGAAGATATGGAAGAAGAAGGAAGTACAGATAGAAATATGTGGCATAACACATTGTACAGACATAACAGATTGAGGGGGAGCTAAAAGTGTGAAACTTCAGTGTTCTAAATCTCATACGCAATTTTCATGAAGACAAATCATGTATATGTGAGAGTTCAAAGCTGCACAGTTGTGTATATGTTGGTTTGAGGAAAAAGAAGTGGGACAGACTCAGAAAAGGGGTCTAATATGGTTCATTCAATTATCAAATATCTTCTCTATTTTGATTGATTATGATTACAGTCTGGTGATATATGTAGAAGTGCTCTTGCCCTCATAAGTTGTTGATGACTTGACATATATCTGATTGATGATGATGCCTTGATGATTCTAACTGATATTTGCAATGATTAGATCTGACAGTGAATAGTTGGCATAGGTTCAGGGGGAGCATATGCTTCTAAATAATGCATTTTTGGAATTATGTTAGAAGATCTTGGTACGTGAAGCTACTCTTACTGCTTGATCCACATAGTTTTTTTTATTCAAGTGACTTTTTGATGATGGAAATATACATGGTATTGATCTTGATGCTTCTAACAGATGCTGATGGTGTAGATCATATATGGTGTATGATAGTTGTTGATGACTATCATGGTCTTGTTTAGATTATTGGTCCTTGTTATAAATTTCATGTATATCATTTGATGTAAAGGTCATGAAAAGACCTAATTTGTAACCCCACTATGCATGGGAAGGATGACGTAATAATTTTTTCAGTCATGTATAAACATTTGGTATATCCCCACTTGGTTGGGATATTGATGTATGTATGAGTCATTGGTGATATTAAGGTCATACTCACATAGTTGAGTTATAGAGTCATGTTATTCTTTTGAAAATATTTTTCAGACTCTGCATGTGCCCAGGGGCAGCATGGACAATTTAGTGCGTCTCAACATGTACAAAGGAGGAGCTTAATTAGAGAATTCAGCATGTACTTAGGGGGAGCATGGACAACATAATGTATATCAAAGGGGGAGAATATCTTGGTCTTCGGTTTGCCCTTGAGGTCAAAGGTGGAGAGTGTCTTGGCGTTCTTATTGCCATCAAGTCCAAAGGGGGATATTGTTGGCATTATGATACAAGTGTTATCCTTGATAGCATGTCACATAGATGATAATTCACAGTGAAACATGATTAACAACAAAGGATTACAGATTAGACTCCAGAGATTGAAGAAATAGAGGTATACGCTAGTTCACTCTGTCCAAGTAGCGTGTAGACATAGGTACACAGAACAAAAAGAGCATATACATATACACACACTCTCGAAAGAAGAAAAGCACATACAAGATGGAAAATCAAGGTTTTGGTCTAAGGTATTGGTCCAAGGTATTTGTTCTGAGGTATTTGGTCCAAGGTATTGGTATGAGGTATTTGGTCCAAGGTATTGATCCTAAGTGGTTTTGGTATGAGATATTGAGAAAGACCTAAAACTATATAAGGAGGAGAAGATCATTAGGCCAAAGTGTGCAAGTTTTGAATATCGTATGAAGTGTAAGATCAAATATGTAGGTTATGGGTTTCTGGTGCTTTGCTTGATCTGAACTAAGGGTGAACCTTAGCAGTTGATGAGGGATGAGATCTAATAATGGATTAGGATCATGAGACCTAAAATGAATTATTATTATATGGTTTGATCATGCATAGTCTAGATTTGAATGCTAACACATGATTTACACTATAAATGTTTTGATCTGGGTATGATTCAAGTCTGGAATAGTTGTGATGTTTTAAGTTAGCATTTGCAGATCTGTACACCGATTCACTTTGGTAAAATCACGTATTCGCGCTTGTTTAACACATCAAAGTAGCATATACATTATGAAATATGATATTTGAAGTTGCAGCTGGTTCTGGTTATTGATGAAGAGTTCTTGGTTTTGCTTTGTGTTTTGGTGACAGTGTTTTGATTGTGATTGATTGATTGTGATTCATTTAAGTGATGATGGGTTTTTCGTGATTGATTGATTCAGTTATGGTTGATTTAGGGATTGATGATTGGGTTTCAATGATTGGTTGATGCAGATGTATTTGATGGTTGTATTGCAGTGGTGATTGATTTTGAGCTTCAATGTCACTAATGAGTGTCCAATCTGGAAATTTATGAAACGTGGTCCCTGGAGGAAGATAGAAGGTCGTAACCTTCTGTAGGCTAGCACCTATGTACTGGTAAACATATCAGCCAGTACAAGATCCAGGAGGTTGGAGCTCCCTTTCAGTAACAACTAGAAAATGAGGGAAGGTTGGAGCCCTTTGTAGGTTGGAACCTACGTAGTCGTAAATGGATCAGCTAGTACAAGAGCCAGGGGATTGGAGCTCCCTTCCAGTAGCAACTAGAAAACGAGTTAAGGTTGGAGCCTTCTGTAGGTTGGCACCTACGTACTAGTAAACAGATCAACTCGCACAAGAGCTAGGGGGTTGTAGCTCCCTTCCAGTAGAAGTTGGAGAATGAGAGAAGGTTCTAGCCTTCTGCTGGTGGGTGCATGTGTACTGGTATGAGTCTGCACCTACACAAGATTGTAAACAGATTTTTGTTATATTAAAAGAAGACATCAGCATGTGGTTTTTGTCCCGCATTGGGTTTCCACCTTAAATCTTATTGTTCATGTGTGT
Source organism: Pinus taeda (assembly GCA_000404065.3). NCBI lineage: Eukaryota > Viridiplantae > Streptophyta > Pinopsida > Pinales > Pinaceae > Pinus > Pinus taeda. The sequence continues at coordinate 210,295 of APFE030938103.1, forward strand.
TTCTTAAGTGTGACGGTTTGTTCTATTATTACTACACATGGTTACTATTTATATGGTTAATGAAGTATTGATGCATTGCTTAAAGATCAACATATGATGAATTAACTGAATCATAAATTTGTTGGATATACGTTGGTTGCCTTAAACACAGTTGTGTGTACATGCGAGTAACCTTCATTGAAGTAGCATATATAAATCAAAGTATGAAAAGAAAAGGTTATTGATTTGACTAATATTGATTCACCCCACCCCCC
>APFE030938110.1:0-10817 GCA_000404065.3 Pinus taeda
GTAGTAGAAAATAGAAGAAAAGCAGAAATCACTAATACTCTGACACTTCCCTGGCAACGGCGCCAAAAAGATGGTGGGCCCTAGTATTGCAGCAATAATGCTGCAACTCCTGGGACTCCCTTCTTTAATTTTATCAACCCAGTAGTTCGTAACAAACTTGGAAGCGACGATGTTGTATGCACAAGTACTAGCTCTTGCCGCCACTGTCACTTGGTCAGCTGGCACAAGTCCGCTAGGGGCTCAAGCCAACTTTTATGAGCTCTGAGAAGAAGCTTGTTAACTAATGGATGGAAGATAGTCTCGAAGGAAGCTAATCTATTTGCGAAAAGAAATTGAGAAACTGAAGGAAAACGCAAACCCTAGCAAACCCTAATTTTACCAGCTAGCCCTACTGATGCAAGAAAAATGATGAAAGCTATAGAAAGGAACACCATTGACTTTTAGGAAGATAAAATGCATGTGTCTAAGCTACTTCTATAGTAACATCTGAAAAAAAACATCTTTTTGTATTTTTGAATAAGTTGTTAGAACTATCATGCATGTGCTTTTAACTGGCTTTTGACTGTGCAACGGTGCCAAAAAGAGTGGTGAGCCCCAGTATTGCAGCAATAATGCTACAACTCCTAAGACTCCCTTCTTTAATTTTATCAACCCGATTGTTCATAACAAACTTGGAAGCGACGGTGCTGTATGCACAAGTACTAGCTTTTGCCGCAGTTGTCACTTGGTTAGCTGGCACAAGTCTGCTAGGAGCTTAAGCAAACTTCTATGAGCTCTTAGAAGAAGCTTTTTAACTGATGGATGAAAGCTAACTCAAAGGAAGCTAATCTACTTGCGGAAAGAAACTGAAAGCCAAAAAGAAACACAAACCCTAGCAAACCCTAATTCTACCAGCTAGTTCTACTGATGTAAGAAGGAAGATGCAAGCTACTAAATGAGATGCCATTGACTTCAGAAGGTAAAATGCATGTGTCTAAGCTACTTTTATAATGAAATCTGAAGAAAACATCTTTTTGTATTTTTGAATGATTTTGTAGGATTATTATGCATGTGCTTTTACTATTTTTTATTGAGCAGAGGTGGATCTGTGAGAGAAAATGCTTGCAGGAGGATGGGAAGGTTAGAAGAGGGCATAAGGGGTCCCTAGCACCCTTCCTAAGAGTTTCAAAGAGTTTGGCTATCAAGAAACCTCATTCGTAAGCTTCTACAGGAAGTCTGCAGGGGTTCTACACGATGTTCTGGAATTTCTACAAGATGTTCTATAATTTTCTACAGGATGTTCCGAAAAGAGGATTTTGGAGAATGGATGGAGGGAAAAATGTGGAGGAACGAGTATGGAGGTGAAATAGGGGTGTAGGGGATTTCAAGACTTGGAGGATGGAGTTGAGGAGTGGTGCAGATGGTGAGATTTGTTCAAAGAGGGATGAAACGATGTTGCACAAGAAGATGAGAATCATGGCAAAGTAAACGAATGAGGCAAATATAAGGTAAGGGTTCTAAGTGAAGGTTGAAGTAGGTAGGTTGGATGGAGTATGGGCAGGTAAGGAAGGATAACAAGTACTCTGCAAGTGGTTTTTCAAACTGAACAAACAAACACTTATAAAACCTATGACCTAGTTACTTCACTCTAATCTGACCTAACAAAAAAAGGAAATGAACAGAAGTTTATTCGAAATGAAATACATGAAATAACTATGCAACTAAGCAATCATAAACCTAAGAATTCCATCAAAAATGATATCAAGTTCAACAACTAAGAATCCAACACTAATACTTGCATGGTGAAGCAAAGACAATGTTTTTCGTGGTAGCAAGGTCGCCTTGGTCCCAACTCATGATTCCACTGAGGGAGAGGTGAGATCCAAGGTGCTTGATGGCCTTTTTCTGAACATATTCCATGTTATTGACTTATCAAACAAATCTGAACATGAAAAGGTACTTTAATCATCAAAAGCAATCTAAATAACAAAACAATATTTAAATCTAAATAGCAGATTTTATTCTAAGAATGCAACAAAGACACATGAAAGTAAACAAAGGAGGTACTGGGCACTTGAGATGGGCCCAACCCCAAGAGCTACAGCCTCATAAGAGAGATTTAGAGCTGGTGCAAAGCTGGATTCATATTTATTGAGCAAGAAAAGAAGAATTACATCAAAAACTGTCCACAAGGGAAAGCTTGAAAATGTGTTGAAATGAAAAGCTAATCTACTAACTAAAATCGAACTACAAACTAGCTAACTTCTGCCTAGAAAGTGACTAACTACTGGCTAACCAAAATGAGGCCCTAAGCCTTCTTATTTATACAAATTGAGGACCCCAACAGGCCTCCTAAACTTTAGGAACTCGGCTGCCAAAACTTGTAGTTAACAACACTTTTACTAGCACTTGCTCGGCTGCCTTTGTGATAATTGATTTAGTAGCCTTTGAACTCCGAGCTGATGGTGGAGAATTCAAGGTAAGGGCCCATAAATGAAGGGGACACCTTCCTAAAAATCCTCTCCCTTGTTCTTCCACGAATTTGGTTGCCAAGTGCTCATTAAAACCTTTGATTTTGTCTCAAAATTGACCAAAACACTGCACAAAGTACCCATTAGACTTGTTGCATAATGACTAACCCAATTCACTCTATTAGCATAATATAATAAAAAACATGCAATAAAATAATGAGAATGGTGGATTAAGTCGAATTAGGAGGCTGAATGAGCCCATATAATTATCCATTTTTGGGGCTCATCAAATGTAAGAAGTGTTTCCTTAAAAGATGTAAAATTCTCAAGAAGGAAGTTGTCCTCTTGAGGTGGAAAGATAATTACTGTGAAAGCAACCCTAACAACCTCCCCTAACTGGAAAAGTTTCAAGAGAAAAGGAGGGGAGGAGAGGAAAAAATCTATGTTGTAGGGACATTCAAAGGAAAGAAAAGGTGCTAAGTCTGGTGATGACCAGATAGCCCTACTCACTATACGAGCAACTTGTGGAAGACTGTGGTATAGCAAGAAGCAAGGGGGGAGATTCTAGTCCTAAAGGACGAATCTCATGGTCAGGCGGTTTGAAAGACAACAAACACAGATTCGGGTGACTGTCAGGAATGACGTTTCAGATGGAGAACTCCAGGTACGTAAGAAACCCGTGGGTTGGGACTATTTCGGAAGCTTTATAATGTTATTTTTTTCCTCTTTATATTGTGAAAGGGGAGTGGGAGAATTTTATTATAGGGAACCAGGATGGGAAACTGAGCAAAGGTATGGTTGTCCTCCTAAAGAAACCTTTACTGATGCAAGAGTTTAGTAGTTTATGAAGAGTTTAGTAGTTTAGTGGAAAAATAGAAATCTACAAGACTCACCATAGTCTCAGAGTTTTCAAAAAGATTGTTATTATAGTAAAACAAAATACATTCCATAAACAACAGAAGGACCAACAGGGTTCTTTCTCTATTCTCTTCACATGCCTTAATACAAAGAAATGCAAGAAAGTTTAACATCTGAAATTAGAACCCCAGAAACATTCATGGAATGAAAAAATATTTAGACTTTAGAGAGAACTCTGAGGAGTAAAGTCGCAATTGCGAGGGTATGTAGACTTCAAAACCAGAGTCTGTTCACTCCTATTAGCATGCAGATAAAAATCTATAAGACAACATTGCAAACACACAAATATACATGTATAACGACAGAAGGGAAAACTTGAAAATCTCGACACCATACGGAACGGGTAAATCAGAGAGATTGCATAGAAGCATAAACCTGGGCTCTGAGGAGAGAATTCAGGTATGAACCTATACGATATACAAACAAGAATCTAGTAGTGAGAAGAGCTAGACTTATAATCATTATCAAACACATAAACTTGCTAAGCATAAACTCTTTTCCATCATGCGGTGAGCAATACACATTGTACCATACAATCTGAAATGAAAAACTCGCTGACAAACTGAGAAATGTTCAGAATGATATATTAATATATATATATATAGTATATATATATATATATATATATATATATATATATATATTATATATATATATATATATATATATAGGTGAGCAATACACATTGTACCATACAATCTGAAATGAAAAACCCACTGACAAACTGAGAAATATATATATATATACGAAAAATGCACTGTCACAGTCATAAAATCATAATTCAACAACTCATGAACCCTAACGAGGGTTAATGTATTAAGAGTATCAAGGAATATAGTAATGCGCCACAGGGAAGGTGCTCATCCCCTCAACAAGCGGAACTCAAGTCGTAAAGACCTAGACCAACAGTAGAGGAACTTTAGCATATTTAAATAAAATGTGCACAGTCAACCTTAAAAACCATAGGGAGACACAAAATATTAATTAAGGGAAACTACCCGAATATCTTATCCAACGGTGGATCAATTACGTAGAAAATGCAAAGAGAGCTCGAGGGCCCGTAAAAAAAAACATGGTTAACAGTTCAAAAACCATTTAGAGGGATGGATTCCCAATCCTTATAGGAACTGGGCAAACCTGCCAGGCTCAAATCCTACCCAAACTCTGTACAATAAGAAAAGAGGAGAATCTGTAAGGCACTGGGCCAAAGGGCCATTACTAACCGAAAAAGAAAAAGAACCCTTCATTCCTTGGAAAGAACCCTTCATTTCTTACAGTTGAATGTTTAAATTAACAAATATATTGCGGAAAATTTGTAGGAACTTACCTGTCAGCCGAGCACTGAGAGGATAAGACCCAGAAGCTCGGCAACTCCACCTGCACTCGTGCACATCTTGCTAGAGAAAGACCTATATTCCTTGTCCACAGAAACAGAGACAAGCCTGAAGCATGTTAGAATTTTGAGCCGAACAGAAAACAAAGGAAAACAGTAAAGGGTGTGGGAAATCAAAGAAAAACTTAAAGATAGCATAGTGAATTCTTACCACAAGGAAACCGCTGTTAAAAACCAGGTCCAAATCGATCCGGAGCTTGGCAAAGCATTAGAGCCATAACCATTCCATCAACAAGAAGAGGTTCTAATTGTGTTCGGCGCCAGGAAGGAGGATGGAGCTGTAGCAAGTCTGAGGACAAATGTTTTTGGAAACCTCAATGGAACAATTAACTAGGTAGATGCATATCGAGTCATCTTTTCCCTTATATGGGATACCTTGCATCCACATTGTTGATGCGGGGAGGAGCCTGAGGGCACGGAAGCAGAGGGTATGTAGATGATACCCCCATCACGTGACAGAGCCAACAGAAGTAAATGCCAAGATCTGGTGTAAGGAGCCAACATTACCAGCAATAAATCCGACAGATAGTACTCTGCCCTCCGCGGGATATTTCCAACTGCACACATAAATGACAGGATATTTTTTTTACTCATAGCCATTTCCATTGTGATGCCTGCGCGTAAGTAGTATTAAGGTTGACACGTTTGCATTCAAAAGCATTCAAGGGTAGTATAGGATATGTTTACATTGTAAAAAAAAGATTTTTTTTACTATTACACTTAGGTTAATTCGTGGGTATATTACATTCAATATTGGAGCTATAGCAAAAACGACATTAACAATAAATACATAATCATGGCTTAATTTCACATTCCTGCAAATAGAGAAACTGTATCACACACAAACCTGTAAATACTTAAAGATAGTGAGTCACAATTTAAAAGTTTGGCAAATGGTTCCTGAATTTAACTTTATTATTTTCAAATATGGATTTTCTCTAATAACTTTAAGATTATATAAACTTGTCTGCCTCCATTATATTATTAAAAAAACAATTAAAAAAGGATAAAAAAAAAATTTCTTGTTTTACTGTCTTGAAAAGAGGATAAGAAAACTTTCTTGTTTTACTATCTTTATAAACAGAAGTTTGTACAAAATTTAAACAAAATAAAGTAATTATGATCCATTTGTTACATGGGTGGATTCACCACCTAACAAACATTAACATAGACTAGTGAAAACACTTCCAATGCACATACAACAAAATTCGGTGCAAATACACGGCGTCCATATATAGAGGATGTGAACCAAAAGGGCACCCATATATACACACCTTACCACAACCTAATCTATTTCCAAACATAAAGATTCCCTCATACTGGATATGAATATGGAACCAAAAGAGAAGAAAAAATGTGAATATAAATATAAAATAAATACAAAAAACATACCTGTCACATACTGTTACTGTCGAGCTTATCTCGATTGCACATTAGTTAGGCTTGTTGATGTGGCCAGTGGGCCCTCTCCCTCTCCCTTGACGTCCATTTACATAAACGGATAAACCTATTCTGTTGCCGATGTCGGAAAACTAGTGGAAATTTGCAATCAGAGCCTCCGCCACCTTCTATCTTTCAGTGTACTTCACACTCTCTATCTGTACCTTCTTCCGCTATTCGACTGAACGCAATTAAAGCCTTCTAAACGCAATAACACTTGTTTGAAATTTGAATTTTTAAAACCCCGCCCGCGCCACATGAACACACACCTGCTAGATAGACTAACAATGTGGTGAGAATATGTTCTATGCCGTAGTCTAACTAGCCGGAGGAATTGCCTAGAAAGATATGGAAATTCTGGTCATATTTACAGAAAATCTGGCCAGGATTTTTGTAAATCCAAGTTATAGTTGTAGACGTTTTTGATGGTGCTGAGTCCATTTCCACCATAAAAAACATGACTCACACACTATCTCTACAATATTTTTTGAAATTTTTTTACCCACCACTTTTAACCATCTTGGCAATTCCTCCACCCCGCTAGACGACTCTGTGTTTCACAGGTCTCAAGCAGTGTGAATAAAATTACATATTCCTTTGGGTGCACTATTTCCCCAATGAGGAGGAGCTTATTATTCTGCAAAATAACTAACTTTGAGTACATCAATTTTGATAATACAGATGGTAATTTTGTTGAAACAGAAACGGCACAACAATCCGATCATTTTACAAGAAATGTAGCCACAATAGACGAGATTTTCATTGACGCTGGTGACCTCGACCAACATGAGAAACAATGGGAGTATGAGATACATAAAGTTTATAAAATGAAAATATATTTTGCACTAATTTAAAACATGCCAAAACTTGAATCATTATTTCTAAATGGAACGTATGTTTTGAGTGTAGGTTAGTTTGCACCAGGAAAACATCTCCAAACTTTCATGCTTTCATTCATTATTGTGCTTTTAACTTTCTTGGATTTTGTTGAAAACTTAACATTAAGAAAGAAAATATAATCTGAATGTATATTTAACAAATTAATGTTCGTGGAATTGAGACTTCTGTGATTAGCCATAGTTATAAGGAGAGCTTCAGCGTAAATCACATAAAAAATATTTCTGCCAACGCGTTTCGAACCAACCCATGTGGTTCATCATCAGGACAAGTTGAGAATGCAGATCTAGCTCAGCGTTTAAATAGTCCAAGCAGAGACTCCAACGGCTAAAATATTCCAACAGCTACTTTATCTTTCAAGAACCCTAGTCAAACTTTTTCTAAGTAAATTTAATATTAAAATGTTATTAAATTTATTTATTTAATTATCCAATAAATAATATAATATATATATATTATATAATAATATATATATATATTATATATATATATATATATATATATTTATAATATATATATAAAATATAATATTTAATACTTAATAAATGTTATATTAATTTTATTATAAATTAATAAATAATATATAACATTTATTAATTCTATTATTATTTAATTTATATAATGTATATAATATAATTTACTAAAATACTAATTATAATGCCATATTTGTTATTCTTGTAATCCTAATTAATCTTATTTATAATAAATTTATAATTGATTTTATATAAGACAGTTAAGATGGGTTAATTAAAAATTAATTAATAATTTATTTAAATAATAATGCATTATCTATACGTTAATTATTGAGATTATATGCGTATATAATAAGTCCTATTAATAATTAGTTAATTAATTTACATTAATATACATATATCCTAAAAAAAATACGAGGGGTTGTGTATATATAAATTGATATATATATTAATAATTTAATGTTATAAGTATAAAATAATAATAATATAATGTTAAATAAATATTAATTAAATAATGTATTAAAATAATCTTAAAAAAACCTAATACAACTACTATGGTTATACTATAATTATATAAAATTAAAGAGGGATAAGAGATAAGGGAACTGAAAGCTTATGAATCTAAACTTATCATGATGAGGGATATATTCCCTATTAATATAAAAGTTATAAAAACAGTTAATTGCATTGCCAATTGTTTTAAATATTGATTATAATAATTTCTGAAAAAAAATTTTAGCTTAATTTTCATCGATTCTACAAACCAAAAAGGGGGATACTGTACCAGAGGAGGATAATCCTACGAAGAACACCGCTGCCAACTATACGCGAAAACCAGACACACACAGAACCTGGAAGAACCGAGGGGAGGAAGAAAACTTAAGACGACAACGCAGGGATCCAATTTCTACTAACCTTCCACCCATCATCTCTGTTGAGATTGATGGGTCTTCGCTCAATTTCGATGGCTTCCCTTAACTTGCGATGATGAAACCGATCTACCCTGGCAATGACTTTGGCCTCTTCTATGCAGACATGATGCTTGGTTTTGTCCACATGCTCTGCTAGAGCTGAGGACTTTATTCTACCATGCCTCAGGTCCGCAGCATGCTCGCCAATATTAATTAAATTAATGTTCACTAGTTTAAAAATGCATTTCTTTTTAGCTATCATGTTTTTAACTTTATTGATTTTTTATAAGAAAGTTCTTGATTTTTGTATAAGAAGGTTAATTTTGTGAATGGGCTGGTATTGTTAGGTATAATTTTTTAACTATTTTTATATATTAAGTAAGTTGACATCAATTTAGATACGATTTTATTGATTTTTGTATAAGAAAATTAACTTTGTGCATGGTGTTATTATTAAATATCATTTTTATTATTTTTTCATATATTTTATATATTAAATAAGTTGATATATCAATTTAGATAGAAGTGTTCATTAATTATAATTACTTTTTGTTAATTATAGTCAATGGTAATTAATCATAACTTGTTATAGTTTAGTTTTTATTAGTTGTAGTTAATTATGATCAATGGTCATTAAGTATAGTTTGATCATATTTAATAATAGTCAATTATGGTTTATTAATCTTATCCAGATATGTTGGTGGTTAATTAGCACAATCACATTAATAAAGTGGCTGATATACACCGATTAGTGTCATTTTCTACTTTTCATATGGCAATTGACATATAGAAAATGACATTTGTGAAAGTATATCAAACACTTTATTAATGTGGCTATACTAGTTGATACTTGTGCAAAAATATATTATGAATGAATATATTTAAAATTAAAGCACTACATTTGAAAAAAACATATAACATTTTTTTATCATTTTATGGTTTTTTTGTTACCAAAATTTTAACCTTAATGATTTTACAAAAAAGTTTACTTTGTGAGTGACACAAATAACTTCTATATATTAAGTTCAAAATTAATACGATAGAAGTTGGCATACGAATTTGGATATATTACTATCTCAACCATATAGATTAAATCATGAAGATAGACATCAATACAAAATAAGCATCAAAACTCTTGCATCATAACACTTACTTCATGATACATTCAAATTGTTAAAAAAATAAATAAATAATAAATAAAAATAAATTCCATAAACTCTAACTAAATTATAGCTTTATAATTATTATTATTATTAAATGAATTACTATGTAAGTTAAACATATAGATTTTAAAAAATATAAAACAAAATTCTTTATCATGGATATTTACCTCCACTTTAACATGGATATTTCTAATTTGTAAATAAACTTTGGTACAATATCATAGCTTATCAATATCACATGCCTAAAAAACCACAACTCACTCCACATGACACTTCTCATATCACATTTTGTTCTAATTAATCAATTTAATTAGAAGAGTGAAAATAACATAACCACTTTGGAGATCAATTTCAAATATTAATTCGTGTATACTACTATAAATTTCATGAATATTCTATGGAGATTAAATCTCTACCATTCACACCTAATGATTATTGATAATTTAATTAAAATTAAGAAAGCCTTATTCCAAAATAAACACGTCTATAGGTGTAATTAATGCTTATAAAGTATGAAGTATGTATTATAAATTCAAATACTTTATCAAATTCTTTTTTTAGTTAATTAATGTTTTAATATTATAGGAAAAATATTTATAATAATATTGATAATGATTTTCTCTTATAATGTTGTATTTTTTTAATTAAAGTTTAGTTTTTTATATAGACTATGTAGTTAAAATTTTAAAATGTTTTTGAATAAAAAACAATCTAAAAAACTTGTAACTTTTTATTATAGATACGCTTATTTATATTGTGTGCATGAACACTACACTAATCCATATAACATTACCACAAACCCTTATGATATAAAATGGCATCAAACCTTTGTGTGGGTGAGCCTTCCTCAAACAAATTCCTTGAGCCAATAACACGCATTGTCAACATATATAAACACAAACAAGATTAAAGTGAACTTTTATATCAACATAACTATTTTTTTTTTCAAATACAAGAATCTTGTCAAAATATTTCTTGCTAAATTAGAAACAAATATTAAAATTATATAACAAACAAGATTAAAGTGAACTTTTATATCAACATAACTATTTTTTTTTTCAAATACAAGAATCTTGTCAAAATATTTCTTGCTAAATTAGAAACAAATATTAAAATTATATAAACGCACACAAGATTAAAGTGAACTTTTACGTCATCATAATTTTTTTTAA
>APFE030938114.1:0-28771 GCA_000404065.3 Pinus taeda
CACCCAGATAACCAGATCCACAATAACAAAAAACTAAACCCAGAACACCTTCTGTGGCGTCTCCTGTGGCGCCTCCTGTGGCGTCTCCTGCGGCGTCTCCTGCGGCGCCTCCTACGGCGTCTCCTGCGGCACCTCCTGCGGTGCCTCCTGCGTCGTCAACCCAGAACACCTTCTGTGGTGTCTCCTGTGGCGCCTCCTGCGGCGTCTCCTGCGGCGCCTCCTGCGGCGTCTCCTGCGACGCCTCCTGCGGCGTCAACGTAGAACACCTTCTGTGGTGTCTCCTGTGGCGCCTCCTGCGGCGTCTCCTACGGCACCTCCTGTGGCGTCTCCTGCGGCGTCAACCTAGAACACCTTCTGTGGCGTCTCCTGTGGCGCCTCCTGCGACGTCTCCTGTGGCACCTCCTGCGGCATCTCCTGCGGCGCCTCCTGCGGCGTCTCCTGCGGCATCAACCCAGAACACCTTCTGTGGCGCCTCCTGCGGCGTCTCCTACGGCGCCTCTTGCGGCGTCTCCTGCGGCGCCTCCTGCGGCGTCTCCTGCGGCACCTCTTGTGGCGCCTCTGCACTTCCGCAGCTGCAGTGCTCGAGAGATCACACTTCACAGATTCGCTTTCCACTTCACTTTCATATAGATCGAGCTTTTGAAACAATAACCCAATATTTCAGATCTTAAGATATTCAACCCAAAAGCATACACAAGCCAAATGATCTCCTTTGCTTTATATAGGCAAGCTCTTCCTCAAATCATGGACCAATACCACGGGCCAAAACCATAACAAACCAATACCATCAACTCAATACTAGGGATCAACACGTCTGTCGAGATGCCATGGTCCAAAAACCATAGGTTCAAATTCCAAGGACTAACTACCATGGACCAAAGGTAAGTTTTCCCACATGAAATAAACTTTTATAAACTTTTCTCTGCATAAAATTCCGTGAACTTGAAAATAACTTTGCTGCACTATAATTTATCATCTGAGTGATTTGCCATCAAGGAAAACACTTTAGCCATAATGCCAACACTCTACCCATTCTGGTTGATTAGCATATTGTTCAATGTGGGGGAGTGGCTGGTGCACATATCCTGAAAGCCTGTGTTTGATTCTTCTAAGGCTTATGAAGTGTTCAGGGTCATATGGTGCCCAGTAGAAGCTCTGTTTTAGCATGAGTTCTTGTCCTAGCATGTTGTCTGCATCTTCCCATGCTTTTTCCCTTTTGTTGAAAACAAAGGGACCCAACTGGTGTTTGATTTTAAGCTATGCCTTCTTGTTTTTCCCATGGAAATGGGTCAAGTCTACATTGTTGAACTGCCTGAAATATTCCAAGGTAAAAAGTCTCATGGGGACATATCTTGGAAGCTTATAGGGAGACAACTCACAGCCATAAATTCTGATTACTGTGTGGTTTTGGTAGAAGTACCAATCACCAATGTTGTAGCCTTTAGAAAGATGCAAGATCCTTTGCATTTCAGCAGTAAGTCTGGTAGGAGGAGTCACCATCAATAGGCAAGTAGCTGGGTAAATGAATAGGTCAATAAACTCACAATATGTGTATGGGGAATGGTGGACTTCATGGAAAACTAAGGTCCAATAAACAACAGATCTCCTCTCTCCCTTTGGGTCTAATCTCCTGAGAGGAACCTTGAAACTATCTGGGTGATAGTAGAGCAGCAAGTGGTATATATAAGAAGTGTATTTAAACACTCTTTCTCTCCATCATCATGAATTGTTCATGTATCTTGTTGCTTATGAATTGGCATAGCATACATGACAGCAGGGGGTTGCCTTAGGTGAAATGGTTAGGAGAAAGAATACATCTCATCCACAATTCTCCTGTTTGCATCCTAAAATGTATGAAATCAGGTCCACCATGAGGCTTGCCTGTTTCATTAAATGAGGCCTGATGATAGGGAGGAGGATGATCATATTGGCACTGTGGCTCCATAAACAGCTGACTAACTCTTGATATTTCTGCCTTAGAGAGCCTTGCACCCTGATCTAGCAAGAGTTTCATTGTGAGGGGAACCAGAGGCTGAGGAGGTTCAAAGTTCAGCATGTCATTTATTGCCTGAGGAGTGATATAGAATAGCATAGACCCATCTGGACTAAGAATTGCCCTCAGAGTGGGTTCATAGTGTGCATGGCATAGGTGAATGGAATCAGGTAGCACATTGACTTTTGGAAGGTAATAGAGGGGCATGCTGGATTGCAAAATCCCTAGAATATCACTATTATTTCTGTGATTATGTTTGAATTGGCCCACAGCTTTGAGGTGAGAAGTTAGGCCCATCATATCTTTTATCTGAAAGTCTCTGTCTGCTAATGGTAGCCACTCTAAGTCCATATGTGGAGCATTTAAAGGAGCAATGTTCAAGGCTACTGGAGTCTCCATATCTGATAGTGCTGGTATGGATTGCAATGTAGGTGTCAAACAGTAACAGGAAGTAGAATTCAAGCTCAGAGGATATTGACAGCAGTATGACAACTGATTTTTTATGTCAAACCAATCTCACTGTATGAAGTTTATAATGAACAACAAATTTACAGCACTTTTGACTGAGTTTTTCCTGCATAAATTTGCCAAATTAGAGGCTCTGTGGACAAAAATGCCGAGAAAACAGAATTGAATTCGGCCCAAGGGGCTGAGGAAAATGAGAGGTGAGGATTTCCCTTTTGCAAATAGGTTTAGAATAGAGGAAAGAGGGCGCTTTAGACTAGTTCAATTCAGCACTTTGAACAATTTCTTGAAGTTTTCTATGGGTGAAAAGGATGCAGAGAGTGTTATAATGGCGCGTTTACAGAGGGAAAGAGCACAAATTTGAAAGTATATTATGAATTACCAGCTTAAATGGTGTATGTGGGTTAGTGGGAAATCGGTAGGAACTTGTTTGGAAGCAATCACAGGTTCATTCGACAACTTATAAACCTGAGAAGTATAAAAAACAGGGGTTTCGGGCCAAAATGCGGATAAATACCTGTTTCCAGGGTGCCGAGGGTGTTTAATAGGTACAGGTTAAGCTGCGGAGACAAACTACGATGTCAAATTTGTAGGTTGATAGGCTGTAGAAGCTCCGGGAGTGAAAATGGCAAAAAACGCATGCATGTCATTTACACAACAAAAATATAAATAAACCAAAAATAGTCGTTTTCACTACTTTTAACCAAAATTTTGAAATTTTCCGCTTTTTGGCGCTTTCCTCAGATGATGTCATCATGACGAATTTTTTGTCGGGTAGCAGGTACGGAAGATGACGTGGCGGGTGACGTAGATGATGACATCATCATGACATGGTGGCAGGGTGATGACATCAACAGGTGACATGGCGCAGGTACAGTGCAGTGGCACACGACGTGGCGGCATCGTCATGCAGTGATGTAGGCAAGCAGGGAGGGCGGTAAGCAGTTTGCGTTGGACCGCTTTTGGTACGGGAGTGGTATGTGTCAGGGGTGGCTCGATGTAATAGGAGGCTGACAGCTGTCCCGGTGTACGACATTGAAACCGTCGACCATCGGGTACTATCGTACCGCTATGAAGGGGTGCCCGATATTCATTAGGGCCATTGGATCTGGGAGGGCCGATCCTACGGTGGTCAGGTGGACAAAACGATCGGGGTTTAGTGGAAAAGCGTGCCCGATAAACATTAATTATTCACGGCTTCGGGTGGTTAAAACCTTATGTTTTGGGTTTAATGTTTTTACAGTGCGGGACTATGGTTATTTATTAATCGGACATTAATAAAATCCAAATGCAATGCATGCGGGAGGTATGGTATAATTTCATGTGCAGGGGGGGTTTAATATGGTTATTTATTTAACCAAAAGTTAAATAAATCCCAAGGGTAGCGAACGCGGAGGGGCTAACAATGGGGGGGAATGTTTAGTGTTATTTGGGGTTTTTATATAGTTTCTTGTAGAATAGGGGTGGGGAAAATGATTTAGGGAGCTAGATAATAGGGTTAGATGTTAATATGAGGTCTTTGGAATGAAAAGGAATGGATGCGTGTTAAGTTTATAGAATGGAAACTTGAGCATAGGGAAATGAATGGATTGTGGAGAAATCAATTTTACACAAGAAATGTGGCTCCTTTTCATTAAGTCAACTCAGATGTCAACTTGGTTTTTAACAAGAATGGAGTGAAATTGGACTTTTTGGGCAGATCCCAAGGTCCTTGAGGGGATGTTAGTGAATGATTTCTGGGGGAATCAAGGGGAGGTTAGTCATGCTTCCTTGTTGTACCATCAAGCAACTGCCATGGTGTGAATATCATGAGTGAGATAAGTCCTTCGAAAAGATCACAAGTGATTACCAACCTGCTTCTGCAACCTCAAACTACCTGCCTAGCCTAATACACCTAACATTTTTTCTTCCTTTACATTGGGTGCACTTGAACTGGCAAACCCTGATTGTCCCTTTTTCTTTTGATTGTCCTCCTATCTGAATGTACCCTTATCTCTTCCAAGGGCCCAGATTAAGGAGTTGGGCTCCTTAAACTCTCTACCTAGCTACTCACCTGCCAAGCTTGAACTGTTTGGACAGGTATTCTTTCTCTATTCTACAATAGCAATTTAAAACATGGCATGGTCCAGATTAAACTGTTGGGCCATCCATCAAATGTAATAAGCATCAGTATATCCACATGGTAATCTTGCAAAATAGGATAGCAGTGGCATTTTGACTAGCCACTTTCCTGGTCTTTGGTTTGGGGTTCATTTTCATTATTTTTTTTGACCACTTGATTTTCTTGCCTTTTGATTATTCTTTTAAGGCATACCCTCTTTTCATCTTTTAATTTTCTTTGTCTGTTATACAAAATATGGAACCTCTGCAACATGCAGGGATGAACATATTTAGCACTTCCACTGTCAATCATGAAAAATGGAACCTATTGGTATAGGAATCTAACAGTGGCTCCACTTGGGGATGGCTTTTCCTGGTGAAAAGCCAAGAACAGTAGGTCAGATTACCTTATTTTCAATTCTTGTTGTACTGTGAAACTTCCTTGTCCTGGAAACCTTTAATCTGATGTTTGTAGCTTGTATGCAATACTTTTGTAAGCTGATCTGTGTGAGATTGCAGCTCTGCTTCTTGCTGGTTTCTCTGAGTACTTATCATTGTCTTCATACCTCCCAAGTCCTTTTGTTGATTTCTCATGGTGGATTCAAAATATACACCAAAAGGTGATGTAGTTCCCTGATTTTCTTCAAAATTTGTTGCATTTGGTTCCCTATCTAACTGTTGTAAATAAAAATGCTGAAAATACACATATTTATGTACAATATGTAGTTGTGTTATGCTCATCCAAGGGGGTCAAAATAATGTTTGAGCATTCTCCCATTGACTGGGCCTTCTTCAGTATCTGTGCCATTCACACTCTTGAGGAAATAAGTGTTGTTACCTTGTACAGCTTGAATGACAAATGGTCCTTTCCAACGAAAATCAAATTTCCCATGTTTCCCTCTATCTTCCCTCCTGGAGTCCCATTTCAGCACTTTGTTTCCTATGAAAATGTCTTCAGCTTTTTTTCTTTTATCAAAGATCTTTTTTTAGTTTATCTTGTAGTATTTGAGTTCTATGATAAACTTCTTCTCTTGTCTGCTGCAAGTGAATAGTTTGATTGATCCTTCTCTAAATGTCATTGGGCTCTGCTTGTATTTCTTGCAGTAACATGATCACAAGGATTCCTAGAGAAGATGGGAATATTTCCTCCATTCCATAAATCAACTCATATGGGCTTGTTCCAATGGATCTTTTGGTGGTCAACCTATCTGCCCACAAAGCATTGACAAGTTTTTTTTGCCAATTCTTTTTATTCTCTTCCAGGATCTTTTTGATGATGTTGATGAGGCTTTTGTTGGAGGACTCAGCTAGACCATTACCTTGAGGGTAATAGGCTATGGATTGACCTAGGTAATATGGTATTTGTGACAAAAACCGATCATTCTTTTGGATTTAAAGGCAGCTGCATTGTCTATAATGATCTTTTCTGGACAACAAAATCTAGCTAGGATACTGGTCTCTAGGAATTGTATGATGATTGAGTCATTAGCTTGCCTACAAGGGATGGCTTCTATCCACTTGGTAAAGTAATCTGTGGCTATCAAAATCCATCTATGCTGGCCAGAATATGAAGGGTGAATTTCCCCAATGAAGTCTAAACCCCATTGTTGAAATGGTCTTTCAGTTGTAATAGGCTTGAGGGGCAGGGGTAGCAGCTTTTTATTACCTTCAAAGATTTGGCATTTATGGCAAGACATTACAAATTTTTTAACATCAGAAAACAGGGAGGGCCAATAAAATCCAGCCCTTAGGATTTTATCAGCTGTTTATTTCCAATATAAGTGCCCTCCACAATCTCCTGCATGAAATTCCTTGAGGACTTTGTCAGTTTCATCCAAATTTAGGCAATTAAGAAAAATACCTTCATGATTTTTCCAAAACAACACATTATCTAAGATGAAAAACCTTGAAGCTTTCATTTTCAAAAATCTCTTTTTGGTTCTGGATAACCCTGGAGGAGCTTGCAGGTTTAACAATACAAAACATATGTCAGTGTACCAAGGTGGTTGTAACAAGGCTTGATTGATCTGTGGAGTCGCCATCTCCTGTTCGTTATCCAGATCATTGATTTCTAGGGCTTGAAAGTTGGTTTCAGTCATTAGTTTAGCTAGCCCTTGTCCTTTTATGAGTTTTGTTGGCTTTATCTCAATGTCATATTCTAAAATGTTGGCTATCCATTTGCCTCTTTTGCCTTCAATTCCTTCTTGAGTAAGAATGTCTTTAACCACTGCATTAGGAACAAAGGCAATTATATGAGAGTACAAAATGTAGACTCTGAAAGCTTTGATGGCTTTTACTAGGGCATATGCTTGTTTTTCCATGATTTGATATTTTAAGGGAGCATCTCTAAGTGCTTTGCTGAAAAAAGCAATGGGTTTCTCATGTCCTGAATCATCTTTTTGTAATAGGACAGCAACAATAGTATGCTCAGATGCAAGGGAAAATATCATAAAATCTTTATCAAACCTAGGACTTGTAAGGACAAGAGTTTTTGTCAAAGCTATCTAGATCTCCTCAAAGGCTTGCTTGGCTTCTATTGTCCATTTGACTTTGGAATCTTTCTTGAGCATATTATTTAGTAATCTTATCAGCTCGACCAAGTTGGGAATGAATCTTCTCAGGAAATTGATCTTGCCTAAAAAAGCTTGTAATCCTTTGATGTTTCTTGGATGAGGGACCTGGAGGATAGCTTGAATTCTGTCTAGATCTATTCTTATTCCATCTCTTGAAATGATATGACCTAGGATCTTGCCTTCTTCTAGGCCAAACAGGGATTTCTTTGGGTTTAAGGATATGCCATATTTTCTGCAAATTAGGAGCACTTGTCTTAAATGTTTTAAATGTTCTTGGTCTGATTTTGAGAAAGCAGTGAGATCATCAAGGTATATGACTAAAAAATCATGGATCTCCTTAGCAAAGGCTATGTCCATTGCCCTCTGAAATGTGGCTCCTGCATTCTTGAGTCCAAAAGGCATTTTGACATATTTAAAAGTTCCCCAGGGCGTTGTAAAGTTTGTTTTGTCCTGGTCATCTGGGTCAACTAAGATCTGATTAAATCCTGAGAAACCATCTAACAGGGAAATTCTTGAAGCCCCCACTACCCTTTGTAGGATATGATCCATTTTTGGTAAGGGGTAGTGGTCTTTGAGAGAGACTTTGTTCAAATTTCTCAAGTCAACACAAAGTCTTATCTCCCCAGTTTTCTTTCTAGTGGGTACTACATTTGAAATCCATTCAAAAAATCTGATAGGTGTGATGATTCCGTCTTCAAACATTCATTTTACTTCTTTTTCCATCAGGGGAAGGAGGACTAGATTAATCCTCCTCAGCTTTTGTTTAAAAGGTTTCTGATTTTCTTTCAAGGGTATAGTATGTTGGATGACTGAAGTATCATAGGACTTGAGATCCTCATAGCTCCAAGCAAACACATCTTGGAACTCTTTAAACAACTCAATGTATTTTAGTTTTTTTTCAGGAGTTAATGTTTTAGAAAGTTTTATCATTTTAGGATTTTCTATGGTCCCAATGTTAAATTCCTCAATTTCTGCATTTAGGGGTTGCATTTTTGGCTTTCTAGGAATGTCATTTGAATCAAAAATATCTTCTAAGGTGTTAAACCTGTGGGTAGGAAATTATCCTTTAGTTCAATTACTTCATATTCTTCCTCAATCATTTCACCAAAATCTGTTCGTTTTAGCTTTTGTAAGTTTGCACAATCAAAGATTGTTGGATGCAAAATCAGATTTGTTGTATTCACTGATATACCTGGCTCAACTTCAACTTGTTGTTGATCATCAATAATGCTTGTGTCTATATTTATATTTGAGAATTCTTCTTTCATTATCAAGAAATTATTTATTTGGGTGTCATTCTCAAATACTTGCCAATTTTTTACATTATCTGGGACAATAGGCCTATGTTTGATCTCAGCAGTGAAGTGGTGATTGGGATCAAAAGGAAGTTTACGAGTGCTAGCAAAAGTTTTCAAACTATGGGCGTGTAGGTTATGACTTCCTGGAATTTTAGTGAGTTGAAATTCTAAGAAGCTGTTAAGTAATTCAGTTGTAGCCCCCCTGTAAGACCTCAGCTTGATCTCATTTGTAACAAAATTTCCCTTCATTTGTTGTATAATCAAATCTCAGTCCCCTAGAATTGAAATCTTAGTTGCCCCTAGACTTCTAATTTGTTTGAGACCCAATAGGAGGGCTTCATATTTAGCCATGTTATTTGTACATCTGAAATTTAGCCTATATGCACGACCTTGAGCATGGTCATTCTGCATGTTGTGTATCCAAACACCTACCCCTGCTCCTAATTTGTTTACTGACCCATCAAACTCTAAGTAACATAAGATTTCTTGGTCATGAATAGCCTTAATTGTTTTGAAAGCTTGTTCAGTAGGCAGGTTTGGCTTTTGTAACTCATGTGATATGTCATTTTGCTTTGTTGAATCAATCACACAAAAACCTTTTTTATCTAAAGCCCTTGATTGTTCATTCATGCTTTCTGTTTGTGTTTTTCTTAGTAGTTTGACATCAGTTTTGGGACACATGTCAGCATTGTATAAGATAAATGAATCCATGTCAGAGTGAATGGAATAGATGGGGAAGTTTTGGGGCTTTTCTTGACTATTAACCACATATTTCATCAATGTTTCTCGGTATAATCTCTTTGGCTGGCCAAAGACTGAAATTGTGGCATAGGACATGTCCAGCTGCAAGGATCCTTGGAGTTTGGCACCCCAAGATCTGGACAAAAGCATACCATACTTAGGTGGAATGTCAGCTACCACCACATCCATCAAGATTGTCTTAGCTGGATATTGGACTAAAGAAACACAAAGATCTTTGATTAGGCCTAGGCACCTGACCTGACTGGAATCAAATGAAAACAAGTCCTTATAGGGTCTGGTGATGTCTAGATCTAGCTTTTCCATCACAGATTTGGGCATTAGATTATGGGAAGCACCTGAGTCAAACATTGCATTATGTAACACTTTATCATGAATATTTAAGCTCACATAGAATGGGGGAACCCCTCCATCTATTGATTTCCCATTGACTTCTGGACCAAAAATCAGTTCTGGTTGATCATCCAAAACATTGACTGCATCCCTATTCTCTGATATTTGTAGTGACCTATTGATTTTCTTTCTATAAGCTTCATGTTTGGCTAATTCAGAGAGAGGAATGGCAATTTTCAGCTTGCCAATTTCTGTTTCTAAGTTAAAGGGTTTTTCTATCTAATTCTTTACATTTGGGGCAAAAAGCTTCTCTTTTCCAGCTGAGCTTTCTTTGACTTTCTCTTGGTTATGGATATTGTTATCAGGTACATCTGATTTGTCATTATTTTCCAGAGGGTTATTCAAATCTTCTGTTGGAGGATGGGGTGTGAATGAATTGTTTCTTGAAGGCTGTAAGTCTGATATATCCTCCACAGTGACTTCCTTTTGTTGGGTTTTATCAGAGGATTCTGTTGAGACAACTTTATCCTTTGTTTTCTTCAGCTGTTTAGTATCTTTCAGATGGGTAGGCTGAGGCACATCTATGGTTCTGCTTCTCATTTTGTATTGTTTATGAATCTCATAGGCTGCTGCATCATAGCCTTCTCTAAAATCAAATGACTCTCCAGATTTGGTTTGAAATTGATTGAATTCATGGGCCTTTTGGTCATCTTGAGTTAGAAAAACTTGTTGTTTGCTATCTAGGCCCATTAAGTTAATGTGAGGATCCTCTGTGGGTTCACTTGAGGTTGAGGCCTCCACATAATTCTCTTGAAATGGGGGTCTGATATTCTGATCAGGTCCAGTCCTTCTAGTAGTAGGGTTTTGGCCTTTTCTAAAGTTTGGAGTTCTAGTAGAGTTACTTGGTTGCCCTTCCCAGGATGATTTTCTTTCAATGGTCTCTACTCGGTCTCCTAATCTATCCATTCCTTTGATGATTGCATCAAGTTTTTGCTCAAATGCTGAAGGTTCTTCTTTGAATGTTGTTCTTCTTTCAGTTCTAGCCCTGTTTCATTTGGCAATCAAATTTGCTTCTACACTAACAGCTACATTCTACATGTTTGCTAGGCTTGGAGGGGCTCTTTCCCTTAGCTGATATGCCATGTCTGAGTCAAATCCATCAGGGAATTTGATCAAGGCTAAGTCAGGTGGGGGTCTAAGGTTTTGAGGGATAGCATTGTATGCATTGTTAAATCTAGCACAATAATTTTGGACAGTCTCTTGTGGACCCCTTTTTAAATTGTCATATTCAGTTAAAATATGTAAAGGTTCTTTATTTTTTCCCATCTGTTTAAGAAGACTTGATATAGGGCCTCGAGATCAGCTATAGAATTTGGAGTAAGAAACCTAAACCAGGCCCTTACATCAGCAGTTAGACTTTGAACAAAGGTCTTCATCCTTACTCCATCATCATCAATTTCATAGTTTTCAAAATAGTCCTGCATCTTCTTGGTGTGCATTTGAGCTGTATAGGAACCAACACCATCAAAATAAGTGATCTTACTTTGATAATCCTGAGGCATAGCTCCTGGATTTGTAGGTAACTGTAAAGGAGCATACCGATTTGCCATAGTTACAGGGATAAATGGGACAACAGGAAGAAATGGGACTGCTGGAACAACAGGGACGATGGTAGATATATGTGTAGTAGATGGGGGAGTAGGGAATGTGCCTTGAGAAGTGGATGAAGAACTAGGGGAAGAAGGGGCAGTATGAGGACAAACTGAAGCTTTAGCAGGGGTTGGAATATAGATTTATTGAACTGTTTCAGGACTTGAATCAGTAAAGTCTTCTTGTTGCTCTTGTTTCCTAAGGATCTTAGGAATTAAATTGGGATTTTCAAAAACAACTGGAGGATCTGGGTCAGGATTTGACCTTGTGTAACGAGCTTTCTTCTTTGGAGCCAGCTTCTAGATTTGTTTTTCGTGTTTTTCTAAAAATGTTTTCAATCACAACTTTAAATAATACTTTGTAGGAGATTCTTTTGAAACATAGGAAGCTTGAAATCTCCTTTGACTATGTTGAAACAAGGAAACTGATTTTTTCCCCAGTGGAGTCGCCAATGATGTTATCACTCAGGTTGTTCCCTGCTTCCTGTAGGGAATACAGCTGAGGTAACCACTAACCAATCTTTTAGCTGCGGGTCCTAGCCTACCTGCAACCAGAGAGGCCTCTCTCCTTGTAATTTAGCTTTCTTTTGAAGTATTTTAGGCTAGTTATGATGAACAGGGTTTGGTTTTAAGTTGGTGGATGGTGATCTCAGACAGAACTGGGATGCAAGTGTATAACTGTTTTTTCCATTGGGCAATGGAGTCACTGTAAGTGTAATCTTTGAAAGAGTTTCTTGGTGAAAAGGTAATGCTACAGAGTAGGATAGGCAGGCTAGAAACAATTCTAAAATCTGGAAATGATGGAATGAAGTCAGGGAATGAAAGGCAATCAAGAATCTTTCATTATACTGGCAGAGGCAAAGTGTATGAATATTCTGTAGGAGCAATTAAGGATTCCTAAACAGTATCAAAATGAGAGAACTAGTGCAAACATGAGCAGTTAAGAATTCATATTCATGACTAGTCCTGAAGAAAACATAATTAATAACAGAGATTGAACATAAGGTGCATTCAAACAAATCCTATGCTATTCTTCTTCTCTGTTACCAAGATCATGAAACATAAATGAGATTTATGAAAAAAGAGAACATAAAACATAGTTTAGTATAGACATCAATGTATCCATCTACTCTGACACAATTAATGTCTATTTGTGGAAAAATTGCACAGCAATAACTGAGGAATTAAAAGCTCTTTACTCGTTGTGGTAGGTGTCCTGTGTGCTGTTGACCTTTTGACTCTGGCTGTCGGTGGGTGACCGCTTCCTTGAAATGTTGTCTTGTAGCGTTGTCCTGTGACACCTGTTTTGCGCTTTTGAATATTAGCGCGAATTTCACCCAATGTTAATTTGAATTTTATGGTAGCTGAGCCACATTATACAATTTCCTCATGCAGTCAATAAATGAGAAGAGATTCAAACTACTTTAAAAATCTGAAGTAGACTTTGCCACCAATCTTCAGTTGGCAATTGATGTTTTCTTAACTTGTATAATGTTTCATCAGCTTCAGTGTAGGTATAATAATTCGGCCAAACTGGAAAAAGGTGTGCTACCTCATGTTCTATGTAAAAAAAATCCTCCAGCTTTTCATATAAACTCTGCCCTGTGGGAGGGACTGCTTGTTCTGTACTGCTGGATGACGCTGTGATTTGAGTTTGTATGAAGGTGGTGAGCCTGTTTGCATATTGTTCCTGTTTTAGTAGCCTTCCAGCACTAGTAACCAGACTGGGTAAACCTTTGGCTTGCAAATTTGCAAGCCTCTGTCTAAAATCATTTACCTCTATCTGCATTTCCTGGCACTTCCTTTCTATAGTCTGGACAAAATTCCTCATGGTCAACACCTTCTTGACTCTTACTATAGTCTCTGTCCTGTTCTGGATGTTTAGTGCTGCCAACTGGTCACCAGTACTAGTATTCAAAAAGTGAATCAATCGAGTGGCTTGATCAGGCTTATCTGCTAGCAATGTTCTGGCTTTATGAGTTTCATGCTGAGCTACAGCCATCAATTCTACTTGGTCAAAAATGGTTTGTATTCCTGTCCATTGTCCAGAGAGAGATTGGCCAATTTTATTCCACAAAATTGTTTTTATCTGAGTCAGGGTTCTGTGGAGAGTGAGGTCTTTCTCTAAGGCCTTTATCTTATTTTCTAGGGCCTTTACTTCCCTGGTTTTCTCAGCAACTGTCATTTTTGACTTATCATAACTAGCCTCAATCTTGGCTAGCTTTTCTTTTGTTTCCTTCATCTCTGACATTTGCAATTCAAGATCCTTAATCTCTTTCATCATGGCTTCCATGCTTAAGCTGGCCTCTTGCACTGTTGCTGTTGTTGGATCTGCTGAAGTCAATGCACCTGATGCTGAAGTTGAACATGGGGGAGGTGCTGCTGCAGTAATTGTTGTTGGAGGAGACGTAATTATTGGAGCTATTACTATTGGAGCAGTTTGGGATGGTTGAGGGGCCAACTCTGGCTGTTTCCCTCGTTGAGCTTCCTCCAATTCTTTCTCTGTTTCCATTATCCTTTCATTCATCCTCATAAGTAGACTTATCACATCCTCTACTTCCTGTTGTTGTGCTACTTTTGCAGTTTGAGGATGTATGGTGCCTGGCAGCTTCATTTGTTTTCTTAATGCTGCTATGTCTTCCTCCTTTTTTCTAATCAAGGCCTGTGTGCCTTTGGGATCTTTGGGATCATGTACCAACTCTATGATGATCTCCTCCAAGGATTTTATCCTATTATCCTTGGCCAGCAATGATGCCTTTTCCAGCTCTAACTGGGCAGAAGTATTGTATAGAGAGTTCTGCAATCTGTGGGCTAATAGAGCCTTGTCTGCTAGTGTAGAATAAACCGTTTCTCCTGTCTGCTTATGTAATTCAATCTGGTCTAAAGGATGAATATCTTTTGCTAGTACCTCCAGATTGGTTCTAATGTAATCTACAACGGACTGTGGCTGCTGTGTAGTAGGCCTGAAGTGACTGAGTGTCATCTTCCCTGCTTCTATATCATAGGCTGCCATTAGCCTTTGCTGATTTGTCGGAGCCATTCTCATTAACTGGTTGTAAAGTTGAAACCTTATAGGCTCGTTTCTAGCTTTAATCTCTATGAATGCCTTCTTTATATCTGAGCCCCTTTGGGCCTGCTGTTTGGAGGATGAAACCTCCCCACCTGGTTGTTTCTCTTGCTCCTGTTGAAAGGAGTTGGCTGATGTTTCCAAGATAGGAGGGATTTGCTGCTCAGAACTCCCCTCACCCCTGATGTTTCCTATGGTCTCTTCAGTGATTTCCTCCTCGGCATAGGGGTTTAGCCTCTACCTTTTTTCTCCTTGCTGGTCCGTGGATGTCCCTGTGGGTGTCCCATCTGTTCTATCCCTCTTTTTACCTCTTTCCTCATTGTGAGGAATTTGTAGCACAGGGATTTCAGGTGCTTTTGTTTGTCTTATAGGGCTTTGCTCTTGACCCTTTTCCGGATTTGAGGATGGCTGCTCCTCCATTGTGCTTTGTTGTTTAGAATGCTCAATTTCTTTGCCCTTTTCTGCTGATGATATGGCCTCCTTAGCTGGCTGCCTTGAAGTAGCAGTTGATGTGATTGCTCCCACTAGTTGAGACTATGTGAAGGTGACCTGTGAAACATAATCTAGGTCAATCATTTTCTCAATTTCTTTCATGTCTTTCTCTAATTTTTCTTCTTCAGTGAGCTCTTCATCATCTAAGGTGCCCTCTACCCATTCTGGTTGATTGGCATATTATTCAATGTGGGGGATTGGCTGGGGCACATATCTTAAAAGCATGTGTTTGATTCTTCTAAGGCTTATGAAGTGTTCAGGGTCATATAGTGCCCAGTGTAAGCTCTGTTTCAACATGAGTTCTTGTCCTAGCATGTTGTCTGCATCCTTCCATGCTTCTTCCCTTTTGTTGAAAACAAAGGGACCCAACTGGTGTTTGATTTTAAGCTGTGCTTTCTTGTTTTTCCCATGGAAATGAGTTAGGTCTGCATTGCTGAACTGCTTGAAATATTCCAAGGAAAAAAGTCTCATGGGGACATATCTTGGTAGCTTATAGGGAGACAATTCACACCCATAAATTCTGATTACAGTGTGGTTTTGGTAGAAGTACCAATCACCAATGTTGTAGCCCTTAGAAAGATGCAAGATTCTTTGCATTTCAGCAGTAATTCTAGTAGGAGGAGTCACCATTAATAGGCAAGTAGCTGGGTAGATGAATAGGTCAATAAACTGACAATATGTGTATGGATAATGGTGGACTTCATGGAAAACTGAGGTCCAATAAATGACAGATCTCCTCTCTCCTTTTGGGTCTAATCTCCTGAGAGGAACTTTGAAACTATCTGGGTGATAGTACAACAACAGATGGTATATATAAGAAGTGTATTTAAACACTCTTTCTCTCTCCGTCATCATGAATTGTTCATGTATCTTGTTTGCTATGAATGTGGCATAGACATACATGACAGTAGGGGGCTGCCCTCGAGTGAATATGGTTAGGAGAAAAAATACAGTCTCATCCACAAATTCTCCTGTTTTGCATCCTAGAATATATGAAATCATGTCCACCATGAGCTTGCCTATTTCATTAAATAAGGCCTGATGATAGGGAGGAGGATGATCATATTAGCACTGTGGCTCCATAAACAACTGAATAACTCTTGATATTTCTACCTTAGAGAGCCTTACACCCTGATCCAGCAAGAGTTTCATTGTGAGGGGAACCAGAGGCTGAGGAGGCTCAAAGTTCAGAATGTCATTTATTGCCTGAGGAGTGATATAGAAAAACACAGACCCATCTGGACTGAGAATTGCCCTCAGAGTGGGTTCATAGTGTGCATGGCATAGATGAATGAAATCAGGTAGCACATTGACTTCTGGAAGGTAATAGAGGGGCATACTAGATTGCCAAATCCCTAGAATATTAGTGTTATTTATGTGATTATGTTTGAATTATCACACAACTTTGAGGTGAGAAGTTAGGCCCATCATATCTTTGATCTGAAAGTCTCTGTCTGCTAATGGTAGCCACTCTAAGTCCATGTGTGGAGCATTTAAAGGAGCAATGTTCAAGGCTATTGGAGTCTCCATATCTTATATTGCTGGTATTGATTGCAATGTAGGTGTAAAACAACAATAGGAAGTAGAATAGAGGTTGTGAGGATACTAACATAAGTATGTAAATTTATTTTCTATCTCAAACCAATTTCTGTGTATGAAGCTTATGGTGGACAACAAATTTACATCACTCTGACTGGGTTTTTCACACAAATTGCCAAATTATAGGCTGTGTGGGTAGAATGCCGAGAGAGTTTGTATTGAATTTTGCCCAAGGGGCACAAGTCTGCAGAGGAAAAGGAAGCCGAGGGTCTTTCTTTAGATAACAGGTTAGTACAGAGGAAACATGGCACTCAACTTATTTAATTCAATAATTGAGCGATTTTGGAGTTTGTGGGCGGATATGGATGAATAGAGTGTAGGAATAGATTGTTTGCAGAGGAAATTGGTTAAAATTTGCAGGCTTGCGGTGAATTACCAGCTCAAATGAGAAATGTCGGACAGGGAGTGATTGGTAGGAGCGATAACGGAAGTAAAATGCAGGTACCTATGGCAATTTGAATAGAGAAGAATAAAAACAGGCTTTCGTGTGAAATGTGGATAAATACCTCTTTACAGGGCGCTGAGGGCACTTGACAGGTACAAGTCGAGCTATGGAGCGCTGCTGCGGAGCCGAATTGCAGGTTGATAGGTTGTATAAGCTGCGGAAGGTGATTTGTTTGTAAAAGGACATGCACATTGTTTCCACAGCAACAATTAGAAATAAACCAAAAATAGTCGTTTTCACGACTTTTAACCAATTTTTGGAATTTTGGCTCTTTCCTCGGATGACGTCATCATGACGTATTTTTGTCGTGTAGCGGGTACGAAAGATGATGTGGCAGGGGACGTAGATGATGACATCATCATGAAACGGTGGTATGGTGATGACGTCAGCGGGTGACATGGCGCAGGTACAGTGCAGTGGCAGGTGACGTGGCGGCATCATCATGCAGTGACATAGGCAAGCGGGGAGGGCGGTAAGCGGTTTGCATCAGACCGCTTTTGGTACAGGAGTGGTATGTGTCAGGGGTGGCCCTATGCAATAGGAGCCCGACAGCTTTCCCGGTGTACGACGATGAAACCGTCAACCATCGGGTACTATCGTACTGCTACAAAGGGGCGCCCGATATGCATGCAGACCGTCGGATCTGAGAGAGCTGATCCTACGGTGGACGGGAGGGAAAAACGATCGAAGCTTAGTAGACGAGTGCGACCGATAAATGTCAATTTTTCACGGCTTCGGGTGGGTTTTAGAGTTTAGGTTAAGGATTAATGTGTTTAGGCGCAGGACTATGGTTATTCGTTTAACCAAGTATTAAATAGTCCTAAGGGTAAGTGAACGTGGAAAGGTTGCATTATGAGGAGTTTGCAGCACAGGGATTTCAGGTGCTTTTGTTTGTGTTAAAGGGCTTTGCTCTTGACCCTTTTCCGGATTTGAGGATGGCTGCTTCTCCATTGTGCTTTGCTGCTTAGAATGCTCAATTTATTTGCCCTTTTCTGCTGATGATATGGCCTCCTTAGCTGGCTTCCTTGAAGTAGCAGTTGATGTGCTTGCTCCCACTGGTTGAGGCTGTGTGAAGGTGACCTGTGCAACATAATCTAGGTCAATCCTTTTCTCAATTTCTTTCATGTCTTTCTCTAATTTTTCTTCTTCAGTGAGCTCTTCATCATCTAAGGTGCCCTCTACCCATTCTGGTTGATTGGCATATTATTCAATGTGGGGGATTGGCTGGTGCACATATCTTAAAAGCATGTGTTTGATTCTTCTAAGGCTTATGAAGTGTTCAGGGTCATATAGTGCCCAGTGTAAGCTCTGTTTCAACATGAGTTCTTGTCCTAGCATGTTGTCTGCATCCTTCCATGCTTCTTCCCTTTTGTTGAAAACAAAGGGACCCAACTGGTGTTTGATTTTAAGCTGTGCTTTCTTGTTTTTCCCATGGAAATGAGTTAGGTCTGCATTGCTGAACTGCTTGAAATATTCCAAGGAAAAAAGTCTCATGGGGACATATCTTGGTAGCTTATAGGGAGACAATTCACACCCATAAATTCTGATTACAGTGTGGTTTTGGTAGAAGTACCAATCACCAATGTTGTAGCCCTTAGAAAGATGCAAGATTCTTTGCATTTCAGCAGTAATTCTAGTAGGAGGAGTCACCATTAATAGGCAAGTAGCTGGGTAGATGAATAGGTCAATAAACTGACAATATGTGTATGGATAATGGTGGACTTCATGGAAAACTGAGGTCCAATAAATGACAGATCTCCTCTCTCCTTTTGGGTCTAATCTCCTGAGAGGAACTTTGAAACTATCTGGGTGATAGTACAACAACAGATGGTATATATAAGAAGTGTATTTAAACACTCTTTCTCTCTCCGTCATCATGAATTGTTCATGTATCTTGTTTGCTATGAATGTGGCATAGACATACATGACAGTAGGGGGCTGCCCTCGAGTGAATATGGTTAGGAGAAAAAATACAGTCTCATCCACAAATTCTCCTGTTTTGCATCCTAGAATATATGAAATCATGTCCACCATGAGCTTGCCTATTTCATTAAATAAGGCCTGATGATAGGGAGGAGGATGATCATATTAGCACTGTGGCTCCATAAACAACTGAATAACTCTTGATATTTCTACCTTAGAGAGCCTTACACCCTGATCCAGCAAGAGTTTCATTGTGAGGGGAACCAGAGGCTGAGGAGGCTCAAAGTTCAGAATGTCATTTATTGCCTGAGGAGTGATATAGAAAAACACAGACCCATCTGGACTGAGAATTGCCCTCAGAGTGGGTTCATAGTGTGCATGGCATAGATGAATGAAATCAGGTAGCACATTGACTTCTGGAAGGTAATAGAGGGGCATACTAGATTGCCAAATCCCTAGAATATTAGTGTTATTTATGTGATTATGTTTGAATTATCACACAACTTTGAGGTGAGAAGTTAGGCCCATCATATCTTTGATCTGAAAGTCTCTGTCTGCTAATGGTAGCCACTCTAAGTCCATGTGTGGAGCATTTAAAGGAGCAATGTTCAAGGCTATTGGAGTCTCCATATCTTATATTGCTGGTATTGATTGCAATGTAGGTGTAAAACAACAATAGGAAGTAGAATAGAGGTTGTGAGGATACTAACATAAGTATGTAAATTTATTTTCTATCTCAAACCAATTTCTGTGTATGAAGCTTATGGTGGACAACAAATTTACATCACTCTGACTGGGTTTTTCACACAAATTGCCAAATTATAGGCTGTGTGGGTAGAATGCCGAGAGAGTTTGTATTGAATTTTGCCCAAGGGGCACAAGTCTGCAGAGGAAAAGGAAGCCGAGGGTCTTTCTTTAGATAACAGGTTAGTACAGAGGAAACATGGCACTCAACTTATTTAATTCAATAATTGAGCGATTTTGGAGTTTGTGGGCGGATATGGATGAATAGAGTGTAGGAATAGATTGTTTGCAGAGGAAATTGGTTAAAATTTGCAGGCTTGCGGTGAATTACCAGCTCAAATGAGAAATGTCGGACAGGGAGTGATTGGTAGGAGCGATAACGGAAGTAAAATGCAGGTACCTATGGCAATTTGAATAGAGAAGAATAAAAACAGGCTTTCGTGTGAAATGTGGATAAATACCTCTTTACAGGGCGCTGAGGGCACTTGACAGGTACAAGTCGAGCTATGGAGCGCTGCTGCGGAGCCGAATTGCAGGTTGATAGGTTGTATAAGCTGCGGAAGGTGATTTGTTTGTAAAAGGACATGCACATTGTTTCCACAGCAACAATTAGAAATAAACCAAAAATAGTCGTTTTCACGACTTTTAACCAATTTTTGGAATTTTGGCTCTTTCCTCGGATGACGTCATCATGACGTATTTTTGTCGTGTAGCGGGTACGAAAGATGATGTGGCAGGGGACGTAGATGATGACATCATCATGAAACGGTGGTATGGTGATGACGTCAGCGGGTGACATGGCGCAGGTACAGTGCAGTGGCAGGTGACGTGGCGGCATCATCATGCAGTGACATAGGCAAGCGGGGAGGGCGGTAAGCGGTTTGCATCAGACCGCTTTTGGTACAGGAGTGGTATGTGTCAGGGGTGGCCCTATGCAATAGGAGCCCGACAGCTTTCCCGGTGTACGACGATGAAACCGTCAACCATCGGGTACTATCGTACTGCTACAAAGGGGCGCCCGATATGCATGCAGACCGTCGGATCTGAGAGAGCTGATCCTACGGTGGACGGGAGGGAAAAACGATCGAAGCTTAGTAGACGAGTGCGACCGATAAATGTCAATTTTTCACGGCTTCGGGTGGGTTTTAGAGTTTAGGTTAAGGATTAATGTGTTTAGGCGCAGGACTATGGTTATTCGTTTAACCAAGTATTAAATAGTCCTAAGGGTAAGTGAACGTGGAAAGGTTAACATAGGGTCCCAAATGGACCTAATGTTTCCCGACTTTTAGTATTTGGCTATAGTTTCCATGGGGTGGAATATTTAGTATTTTTGGGGGTTTTTATCTAGTTTCTTGTAGAATAGGGGTGGGGAAGTGATTTAGGGAGCTAGATAATAGGGTTAGATGTTAATATGAGTTCTATGCAATGAAAAGGAATGGATGTATGCTAATTTTATAGAAATGGAAGCTTGAGCATAGGGAAATGAATGGATTGTGGAAAAAATCAACTTTACACAAGAAATGTGGCTTCTTTTCACTAAGTCAACTCAGATGTCAACTTGGTTTTTTAATATG
Organism: Pinus taeda; assembly: GCA_000404065.3. NCBI lineage: Eukaryota > Viridiplantae > Streptophyta > Pinopsida > Pinales > Pinaceae > Pinus > Pinus taeda. Next base: position 21,015 of record APFE030938114.1, read on the forward strand.
AATGGAGTGAAACTGGACTATTTGGGCAAATCCCAAGGTCCTTGAGGGGATCCTAGTGAATGATTTCTGGGGGGAATGAAAGGGGAAGTTAGTCATGCTTCCACTGTTGTACCATCAAATAACTCCCATGGTGTCAATGCCATAAGTGAGATAAGTCCTTCTTTGACAAGATAACAAGTAATGATAACCTTGTTTCTGCAACCTCAAACTACCTACCCAGCCTAATACACCTAACATTTTTTCTTCCTTTGCATTGGGTGCACTTGAACTGGCAAACCCTGATTATCCTCTTTTTCTTTTTACTGTCCTCCTATCTAAATGTACCCTTATCTCTTCCAAGGTCCCAGATTAAGCAGTTGGGCTCCTTAAATTCTCTACCTAGCTAGCCATTTGCCAAGCTTGAACTATTTGGACAGATATTCTTTCTCTATTCTACAACAACAATTTAAACATGGCATGGTCCAGATTGAACTGTTGGGCCATCCATCAAATGTAATAAGCAGCAGTACCTCCACATGGTAATATTGTAAAATAAGATAGCAGTGGCATTTTGACTAGCCACTTTCCTGGTCTTTGGTTTGGGGTTCATTTTCATTATTTTTTCTGACCACTTGATTTTCTTGCCTTTTGATTATTCTTTTAAGGCATACCCTCTTTTCATCCTTTAATCTTCGTTGTCTGTTATACAAAATATGGAACCTTTGCAACATGCAGGGATGAACATATTTAGCACTTCCACTGTCAATCATGAAAAATGAAACCTATTGGTATAGGAATCTAACAAGGTGGACGCCATGATCACTTGGCGATGGTACATCAACCCTTGCTACATTATTTTTTCATTAGCTGGGTAATGACAACAGATATAGCTATTACCACTTCTCCAATATGACTGTCTGCTCTTCTTCTTGGTATTGTTTCATAAGGGTAGAATATCATTTGCATTTTCTTTTGGATGTGAAGGACAAGAGATGAGGCCGGTCAATTATGTAAATTCGTTTAAAAACATACCCATGGTGGTGGATATAGCGATGACGATAGTGGGATCAGTTGGTCCAAGGAATTTTCACCAGAAAAGGAGAAAAGGAGGTGGTTAGAAGAAAGGCGTAAGAGTTTGTATAGTCAAACTTAACGATTAGTAGGATATTAGGTTGTGTTATAACCAAGCCACTAGGAGGAAGATACATTCCATTCTTTTGAGTGCATTTGCTCCATATCCAAGCAAAAATAGCCAAGAGGGATAGGAGGTAGATGCTCCATAGCCAAGCAAAAATAGCCAAGAGGGATAGCAGGTAGTGCACACAGAGAGAATTTGTGCACTATAGCATCCCACTGGTCATAGACCATACTTTTTTGTACCTGCAACCATATTTCCAAACAGAGAAAGAAAGTAAAGCGACCTCATTTTCTAGTTGGGTTTTATCCCGAAAGGGTTTCCTAGAGATTTTTTTTTTTTTTTTACGTGTGTGTGATTTTGATTTGTCGTTCTCTATTTTTGCATAATTTTCATTCGCATGCATGCAGTAATTACAATAAAAGAAATTTAATAAAATTGTAATAGTGTAGAATTTCAAAATTTTAATATAATTTTATCAAATCTATTGTAACTAATTGTCTAATAGAATATCTACTACAGTTTAGAGATCATTTAGAGATCATTTACGAAACATTTCTACTACATTTTCGCTTTAAGAAATTATCCTAAAAGGCATTTCGTCCATTGGGAGCACATATCCATGAGGTTTTATTTTTCCTCTTCTTTGCATTCGAGATTAATACATTGTAATTTGTTGACCAGAAATACATTCTTTTGTAGACTTCATTGATGTTGTGTAATTGAAAGACTTACTAGATTCCCCCCATTGTTCAAATCCATGGAGCATTGGGGCGTATGCATTGTAGTGAGCAACCGCCATTGCTTTCTTGGAGTGGTTGGTGTTCTTGTTTCTTCTACAAAGGTGTAAGAAAAGTCAATTTGTAGTATACAAAATGGCTCAAAAAATAATCCCAAAATGTAAACGAAATCACATATAGTAAAGGTTTCAGGTAAGACAAAAACATAAACACCATCCCATTGCATTTGTTCGTTCACTTTCAACCATATCGTTTGCACTTTCTATCATCAAGCTTTGTGTCCATGGAATTCCAAACGAGAAAATCGAAAAGAATACATTACCCTAGGTTCACATTTCATGTGGACCTTTTCTAACCATTAAATTTCATTTTATTTTTTATTATATGCATAAATGTGTAAAAGCTCACTATGATATACCTACTAACTAACCACTAGTTCCTTTCTTAATTAGTGGTAGTTCATAAGCTTTCAACATTCAATAATAAGTATTTTTTGTCAAAAAGTAGTGTAATGAGGTAGCTAAAGTCTATGATGAGGAGGCAGTGCCATGGAGGCATCATCATTCAAGACTTTTGCTCAGTTAAATTTCCTTCGAGTGAAGAATACAATATGTTGGATCTCAATACATGTATTTTTTTTATTATCTAATGAGGTTATTAATATTTTATTATTATTCTTAACAATATGATGGAATAATAAATTGTATCGTCAAGATAATGATTCATAATCATCATGATATGCCATCACATATATGTTGTGAAATTTGACTTGCATTGAATTGAATGGTGTATATATATTTCGATTTTCTTGAGTTATGTATAAGTTCGGTAGAGGAAGGGATCTCATTATTTGCTATCCATATGAGTTTTCTGAATCTGGTTAGAAGAGTGCAGAGGTTTCATTGTGCATGGTGTGGAATTGGCACAGAATAATAAAATATACTTAACATTAAAAAAACAAAATTAATAAAAAAATTAAACTTTGTACAATGAAGTAATAATTTTAAAATCACTTTTATGTTACAATTGTCATTTTTTTCATTAGTTTCTATTAATAATATACAAAAAAAATAGTAGATATTGTTTGTAATTCATCATTGCATTATATCATATCGCAGATATGGTGAGAAAGTATATAGTTACTAGGTTGAGATCATGTGTCCCAGTGAATATAAGTATAGGAAGTGAAGGCCCCTTGGGTGCTCTTCCAATAAAGCAGTAAAGAAACATATTTACTTATACCATGCCTAATATGCAGAGTAAAAAGAACAACAAAAGTATAAGTAACAATCATAAATAAAAAATCCAGAAGGATTCGAAATCCAGAAGTAGTTATGCAGGTATGGCCATGGAACCAACGTCCATGTGTGAACCACTAATCCCAAGTGAGATGAACATTCTGCCAGGGTGGTCCAGGATGTCCAACTTGGACATCTTGTCTACTATTGTATTGAATTCTGGGTGAATGTGTTGGAATAGAATCTGTTGAAAGAAGCCCTTGAGATAATCAATATTCGTAACCAACCATGTAGGCGTGGATGTTATATGGAGGCCAAGCCCTGTACATGATTGATGATGGCCAGTGAGTCCCTGTATACTTGCATTTTGGAGATGTTAAGGAAGCTAACAAACCACATTAAGCCCCATATTTCTATCGCTTCTACTCTCATATTTGTGTCGAGGCCTCTAGATCAGTGGAGACTATAGTGTTGATTGTAGTCGATGTGGATCCAAGCTCTACATCCACATCTCCTGTCGTGTGTTGTACTGTCGAAGAAACCTGCAGGGAAAGATAGATTTGGGGTGAATTTTTTTATTTAATACATTCATATTAGCTGGATTAGTATGTAAAAGAGGTCCCACCCAAGAAGTGATGTTATTGATAACATTACTATGATTTAGGACTTTGCCTTCGAAAATAATGGAGTTCCTCGATCTCCACAATTCACAAAGGATAACAATTGGAACAACTTTTATCCTTCATGACCTCTTACTCCACCATATTAAGGATGCTTCTATAGTGTCATGTGAATCGTGGTTGTAAGATATGATAGCTAGGGTCCCTTTCCATACTTGTACAAACCATGGGCAATGTAGAAAGATATGTGTATTATCCTCCTCCTGCATATTGCAAAAAACACATATGCTCGGTCTGTAGATGCCCTTCTTTCTCAAAATTTCCCAAGTTAAAGTTTTGTTCCTCCAAGTCAGCCAAGTAAATAGGATCATTTTGTATGGGACCTCTACTTTCCAGAATTTGCAAACTAGGAAGTGTTCTATATATTGTGTGTGGTGCAACAGATGTAATAATATGTATCTCAATAGATATAGCCCCTTTGTGTGTCTTCCCATCCCATCCAACTTGGTCCCCCGCCTCATCCCTACATACACCTTCTTTGCATGGTTCATTGGTTATGCCTTCCCAACTCTCAGTGTTTGTTCCAGGTAGCCCCATCTCCTCTGCCTACATCCATATAGGAGTGATACCCTGCCATGTTTTAATGGTCTAGGCCAGGTAGAAATATCCCCTCATGTTGAGGCTATGAGTCAAATATACATTATAGTGCTTCTCAATCTCTGAAGCCAACATTCGATCTCTTCCCAATATGATTTCCTCTCCTAACCCAAAAGTCCAACATTGTGTTTTTAATAAGCAACACTTTACTTTGTTGAAACTAATCCATATTGTAGATCCCTGTGTACACCCAGTGAGGCCATCTGTCAGCCACTGTCCAGCCTTGATCCCTCTTAGATATTTCGGCCTAATGATGTCTTCCCATATATAGTTCCCAAAAATTTCGCGCCATAGGGACTTGACCAGTAAGGCCCATCCAAAGTATTTTAAGTTTAATAACCCACATCCACCCGACTTCTTAGGAATAATGATGCTGTCAAGCTTAGTGAGGTGGAATTTAAATCCTTTCCCGAGCCAGTGCATATAAATCTTGCCATAATAATGTTTATCTTTTTTATAATATTGGCAGGGAGGTAGTATAGATGTGCCCAGTATACCGCCATCTGCTGCAGGACTGATTGAGAGAGAGTGACCCTACCTCCAAGTGTTAATAGTCGGTGTTCCCAACCTGAGATCTTCTTTTGGAATCTGTCAACAATCCACCACCAGTGGTTGACCCTGTAATTATTGGGCTTAATGTTGTAACCCAAGTATTTTAAACCATTACTAATGTGCAGTGATTCAACACCAAATAGACTTGCTATATATTCAATGTCCTTAACCTTCCCTTCCGCAAATAATAGTAAGGACTTCCCTATGTTTATAACCAGTCCAGAGGCGCTGCCAAATGTGCAAAATATATTATATAAAGTATCCCAATAGCTTTTCAAAAGCATACCTAACACCAAAATTCTATCCGCAAAGAAGTTGTATGTTACATAAATGTCTCAGCCAACTGCAAGGCCATGGAAACCATCCTCCAAGCAAGCACGCCTAATTTTGTGGTTGAGTCCATCCATAACTAGTATAAAAAGTAGGGGAGACAATGAAAATCCCTGTCAGAGTTCCTACATGCTCCAAAAAAATTAGTGGGATATCCATTGATAATAATAACATAGTTAACATAAGTGACACATGCCATGATCCACTCATTATTTGATATGAATGGGAGAATGAGTTTTGTTGTGCTAAATTCCTCTTTAGAATATATAAAAGTGCTTAAGGATTCATGAGGTTAATTGCAAGTTTTAACATGAGTTTTTGAATGTTTTTATGTAAATTTCATGAAAAAATTAACATAAACAAATGACTTAACAATAGCATATAACAGACATGAACATCACCAAAACAATATCACAACAACACATGATGAAGGAGTTCCGCCCGGGCTACGTCTCCTTGGTCCAGCTTCCAATGACTTCAACCCCTGTATTATGCTCAAAAGTGTGAATACATCGGTTTACAATGCTCAAACAACTCTGAAACATGTTCCAATGGCTCCAGAATGCCCAAAAATGCTTATCTAACCTCTTTTTGCTCGAGAATTGGTAAAAAAAATGAAGAATTTATGGCTTCCCCTAGCTCTTGCACTATTCACTCAATAAATTTCCCAAAATACGGCACCATCCTACAAATTCGCCTCCAATTCCGTTAATCAAGAGTCGATTTCACCTACTTCCAGGCGAATTTGTCGGATGGATTAAATGCCCAATGAAGCCTTATTCTGAAATATTTAGGTCATGCGGGGGGCCACGTGCGAGGGGCTAAGGCCAACGGCCCACCCCCACTACCCAGGCCCCCACTTCGCTCTACCCGTGGTGCTATTGGTTGCACGCGCCCAGGGGCTGGCCCGTTTCTCAGATGGCGCCAAACTTCAGTTTTAAATATAAGCCGCATGTTAATATGTAATAAGCAACAAAGTGTGGTGTGTTGGTTAGACTTGGTGCTTGGAGTTTGGAGGCTGCAGGTTTGACCCCTGCCACTGCTACCTGGCCATTAACCCAACTTTGGTGGCCCTCGGGCTGCCACATGGCAGCCCTTGGCTGTATCACGTGGCAGCTTGTGATTGGCCACCACCAACCAATAATAACTCGCCAATTTAAAGCCAATGAAACTATTTGACTTGGACCTACCTGATTCACCAGAGGAAATCCAATTAATGCATATCCACCCTGCCACGTAGGCATGCCCAGTGATTTTCATGTTAGTAGTACGAACTTTTGACTGTGCTATCTGCATTTTTCTTTTTAATTCGTCTATTTAGGAAAACAAACATAACATGTTTTTGGGAGCATACGAAGTCTGTTTCGCACAAAATGAGTTGCATCGGATTTAGGATGATGATAATTTTGCGGTCATTTAGGTTCCACACTGATCTGACAACTTTTAATTTTGAGCAAATTTTTGATCAACTGATCATTCCTCCCCACTAGAAGCTTTTGGAACCCAAAAGATCACTTTCAGTTGTTTAGCAGGTGAGGGTACAGTTCTCTCACCTTTCCAATCTCGATCCATTTTGCCTTGGAAGGAGTTGTTCCTTTGAGCCCCACTCAAAGGTAGTCCACACTCCCTCGTTTTGAAGACCTTGTTCTTCTATCAAGAATGGTGTCTTGCGATAGCTCATCATCTGACAACTTTGAATTCTGAGAAAATTTTTGAGGAATTGATCATTCCTCCCCACTGATCCGACAACTTTGAATTTTGAGCGATTGATCATTCCTCCCACTGGAAGCTTTTAGACCCCAAAAGATCACTTTTAGTTGTTCAGCAGGTGAGGGTACAATTCCCTTGCCTTTCCAATATTGATCCATTTGGCCTTGGAAGGATTTATTCCTTTGATCCCCATTCGAAGGTAGTCCACACTTCCTCATTTTGAAGACCTTTTTCTTCTAAAATGAATGGTGTCTTGTAATAGTTCATCAAGGTATTCAGGAGAACAATCCTCAATGGAAGAAAAATATACATTTTCTCCTTGATATTCAATCAAAGGAGGCTCATACAAGCTTATGTTCTCAACATGAACAATAACATAAATTTGCACATATGAAGACAAATCCAACTTGAAGGCATTTTCACCAATCTTTTCCAGAATTCTGAATGGACCACATCGAATTAGTTTCAACCTTTTACCTTCTCCTTGGAGCCTCTCTTTACTAATGTGAAGCCAAACTTAATCACCATCTTGGAACTTGTGATCTAGTTGATGCTTGTTGTGCCTTGACTTGTACTTGCCTTGGCTCTTTTCCAGTTGTTCTTGAACTCTTTGGTGTACCAATTGGATTTTTTAAATGAACCTTCTTTCTTTGTCTATGTCACTATGACCATCAATAGAAACATCCTTTCCAAAAATGAAATCCAAAGGAGACTTAGGAAAGTATACCAAACATGCTTCAAATGGAAATGTTTGAGTTGAAGAGTGCTTGGCCCAGTTGTAAGAATGTTGAATGTA
>APFE030938114.1:30091-54005 GCA_000404065.3 Pinus taeda
TCCAAAAAAAATTGGCGACCATACTGGGGAAATATCACCTTTCCTAGTAGCTTATCCACCTCTTAGGACATTCTTATAGACCCTACTTGTGTTCATTGATTGTATTTCAACCCTTTTTCATTGAATTTTGGTCAATAATTGAGGTTAGATGACTCTTGAGTGGCCTCTTAGAAATCAACGTAGGCTTGGTCAGGGGACAGTGCTCTACAGAGCACCCTTAAGTGAGACACAATGCTCTGCAGCATAGTTAGGCCCTCTTTGACTTGCACTAATCCAACTTAGGGAAAATTTTCACCTTTGGAATGTGTTTTTGCCAATTTTTCTCTGCTTGTTTACTTGCTGATTGATCAATGAATGTTATGTCTTAGAGAACAAATTTTTATCTCCTTGTCTAGCCCTACTTTGAATTGATTTATTAATGTTTCTTAAATGTTTTTTTTTTTCGTTATCGATCCATAGTCAAAGTTAGAATATAGTTGATTAATTCTTTTTCGAAAGAAAGTGTCGTAAAGTCTTCTTTTCCTTCGAAATAGAACTACCATAAAAGTATTCTCTCTTATGAAAGATTGATTGATTGTATGTGCATGTTTCCTTTTTGTTCATCATAACATTAAGCTATTCAAAAAGAAATACATGCATGTTGCATTGAAAAAGTTTGTGTGTGTTTATAGGAATAGTGTAGGGAAATTGCATTTAGATTGTGCTCTTTGCTCTTTGTCACAATCTGATTCCTCTATCCCTACTAGCTAAGGATTTTCATTGCTAAATTGAATGAGAATAATGCTTATCATATTAGTTGCATTTTAGGAATTGCAAACATACATCACGTGGTGAACCTTGAAAGGAAAATTCTAAAGAAGATCAACTTAAAATTTATTAGAATTTACCTAATGGAGCATTGTCACCTAACGAAAAACATTTAGTGGTTCTAGGCTATAGACGTGTTCCAACATCATAAAACAAAGTAGTTGTCACTAACTTGTCTAGAATACATCTCGAGTGTGATACCTCATTCCACGTACATGAGTATATCGTAGCTTGTCCACGTACCTTCAGGTATATAGGGTGGTGTTACAGTATGTAAAGTATACAGGAATGCTCTCACTATGCAGTTTTGCATTAGACAATGCTTATATGGATTGGGCCTCCACGTACTTTTGGGTATATATGGGAGGACAACACTAGGTTTCTATCCATCCTTAGGTAACTGTGTCGGCTGCATTGTACACTTTGATACACCGAACACAACATTTAGAGAGATTGCTTGCCCGTACTTCTCGGTTCGCCGGGAGGTATTCTGTAGTTCACAGTTGCTTGGTAAACCTTTTGCCTAGATTATCCCTCTTTTGTTTTGTTATTTTACTTTGATTAAAATAAAATTAACCGAATGTGGATAACATCCTCCACGCTCACTCCTTAGTTGATCTTCGGTTGAAACATAGGCAAATCCGGAGTCCACCGATCATGGAATTCCTTTTGATGGAAATCCTAGTCCTTTTCCTCCTTTTGGAAATATTGGTGCTCCTTATATGGCTACATTGTCCCTCCCACGATTTACCATTAGCTTGCCAGTATGGTTTTTTTCAACCTCCTTGGTTCAAAATGTCATGATTTCTCTGCAATAGAGTACACCTCCAACTGTACAAAATCAACCTCCAGTTGATCCTAAAGTTGACCCTTTGCCTTATTCCTCGGTTGTTTCTTCCTCCCCTTTTTCCTCTTCACCTAGTGAAAGTATTGGTACTAGTAACCAGGTGGCTAAGAAGAAGAATAAAGGGAAGAAGAAGAAGAAGAAGAAGCAAATTCAGGAGAGGGGAAACCAAGCAACCATTTCTTTGAATGCAACATCTGATGAGAAACTGCCCGTCAAGCCTCACAAAGTTTGATATCCATGAAAACTTTGTGCAGGAGACCATCTTCTTCGAAATTGTCCTAATATTCCTAAGATCTTAGAAGAATGGTCTTCTCGTTCACATCGTCCTGTGTCATCAACTTCTAGAGATCATGTTGGTGACACACCATCAACTAGTGGCAGTAAATTTCATGGAAATAAGGGTAAAGTTAAGTTTCCATGTAGGTTATGTGAAGGGAATCACCCCATTCACCTTTGTCCCTATCTATATGAAGCCAAAAAAGTGTTGGATAACCGTCCTGCTTCACCACAACGACTTCCATCTAGTTACAGGAGACTCTCCCTTAATCCTTCACTAGTTGATGAATTGACTGATTCAATTCAACCGTCGGTCAAACCCACTCCCTCTGAAAGTGAATCCTATGAGTCTATACCTGACCCAAATCAACACGTCGAGGTAACAGTTGACCCAATTTCACCTTCAGCTAATCGTTCCTTTCCCGAAGAGAGTGAATATGGTACCACTCAAGTTATTTTTGTTTCTTCAGATTCTAATGAGCTTGGGGGCAGTCCTCCTGATCCATCAAGACAGGAGGAAAATCCTCCCGCTCTCGCAACTCAAGGGGTTAATTATCCCATTCTTACGGTACCCCCTCCAAGTAGTCTGGTCACTTCCTTTGATTGGAATCGTCTGGTAGTTTGTCGACTTGCTTCTTATGTGCCTTTCCAGATCATAGTACAGGTTTGTAATATAATTGTATCTGGAACTATTATAGATGAGGTGCATCTATGAGTATCCTTTCCTCAACTGCTTGGCAAGCGCTCGATTCGCCGCCACTTGTGCCTGTTACCCAGAATCTGTTGGCTTTTAATAGAGGAACCAGTCAACCATTAGGGATCCTTCCTCAGTTGCTTATTACTTTGGGAGGAAAAATCATTTATCTGAATTTGATGGTAGTCCCAGGCCCTTTAGATTACAATTTACTTCTTGGGCGCGACTATGTTTATGACATGGGAGCTATTGTTTCAACACTCTTTCGAGTGATGTGTTTCTCGCATGAAGGCAGAATTTTCACCATTGACCAGCTTTCGTTTCCCAGTCCAAATATGGCTTCTAGTTAACCATCTTCCTTAAATGGTCCTTTTGTACCAATGGTATCATCCCTGCCATAGGTCAATTATGTGGTAACCCGTTCCATACCTACATCAACTAGCGATCAATTCAGTGATGTTGTACATTATGTACTGGGGGCATTGGAACCAAATCTCTCCTTCCAAAGCATTTTTCTCCCATTAGATGAGAACCTCTTGGAAGTCATGACCTCCTACCATGGGTCGTGAAAAAAAAGGGATATGAGGATATTTCTTTTACTGTGTCAACCTCGTTAAAAAATGAAACAAGTCCATGAGGATAGTTCCTGGTCTTGTGTCGATCTCGTTAAAAAATGAAAGCAAGGAAAATGAGGATAGTTCCTTGTCTTGTGTCAACCTCGTTAAAAAATGAAACAAAGGGTATGAGGATAGTTCCTCGTCTTATGTCAACCTCATTAAAAAATGAAACAAGTCCATGAGGACAGTTCCTGGTCTTGTGTCAAACTCATTAAAAAATGAAACAAAGGGTACGAGGACAGTTCCTGGTCTTGTTTCAACCTCGTTAAAAAATGAAACAAGGGTCTCTGAGAAGAGTTCCTTTTCTTCTATTAAGCTCATTAAAAAATGAAACAAGGGTCTCTGAGAAGAGTTCCTTGTCTTCTATTAAGCTCATTAAAAAATGAAACAAGAACCCAAGTTCTAAGTCGAGTCTTTGATTAGATCTTGTAAAATCCCAGTTGAGTCTTTCACTTGATCTCGTATATGAACCTTCATTCCATCCACCTGATATCCATGAGTAGTCTACTTAGGTGAATGTAATGAAACTTGGGGGGCATGCACCTAGTGGTAAAGTTAAGTTTCCCTATAGGTTATGTGAAGGGAATCATACCATTCACCTTTGTCCCTATTTGGACGAAGCCAAAAAGGTGTTGGATAACCGTCATGCTTGTTGGGTTGTGTTATATTCTTTCCACGACTAGCCTACGTAGTTAACCAGGGGGTTAGGAGGGGGCGGAGCCCCCCCTTCGTTGCGCCAATTGTGTAGCAAGGGGGGATTAGAGGGGATTTGAGGCGTACCTGTAACTCCAATTTATGGGGGCCGGGGCAGCGCCCTGGAAAATTTTGGTTTGGACCCTATGTTAGGTTGGGCGAAGCCACCTATGGATTTATGCATGATTTACGCGCATGTTTTTTGGACGCGATGGTTTTCAGTCCATAGTATTGGATGCTTCAACATGTATAAATATGTATTATAACATTGAAAGGAACATAATGAAAAATCAAGATGGTAGTCCCGGTTTTGGGATCCAGGGGAAAATCTCTGTGTATATGTGTTTTATTCGTTATGCTCTCGCATTGTTTATTTTCTGTGTTTTAGAATTCGTATGCAGGTAATTTCTGTACAGGGTTAAAACCTACACTGCTTCACCACAAGGACTTCCATTTGGTTACAGGATACTTTCCCTTTCATCATGCTAGGGGCATGTAAACCAATCTCAAGCATAGTTCTTCGTTTCAAGCTTGTGTAAAAATGAAACTGAATTCAAGCATAGTTCTTCATTTTAAGCTTGTGTAAAAATGAAACTAAATCCAAGCATAGTTTTTCATTTCAATCTTGTGTAAACATGAAACTGAATCCAAGCACAGTTCCCTATTGTTCAAGCTTGTCTAAAAATGAACCCATTTCCATTTTAACCCTCATGATTGCCATTCTATCAGCCTCTTTCATCAGATGAGCCTTGGTTGTTTTCATCCCATCTCTGCCATCCCTTTGGTCGATCATATGCTTTCACTTGGTTGTTTTACCCTTTTTGAGGAAAAGTTGCAATGAGTGGTCTTATTATACAACCTCTTCACATAAATCAACATGTTTTGAGAAGTTCCAACATCACTGGAACTAGTTGCTACCATAGACACCATTCATTCCTCAAAATGGAGTCCTTTTTAAGCTCTTTTCAGACTCTCTAAATATGAAAAGATTGTCGAGCGCTTGTTCTTTCCAGCTCGTTAACGGATTGGAAATGATATCTATTTTGTATTATTTTACGCCTTTTTGGGCTTGAGAGATTAATTTACGAAAAAGAATTTGTGGAGTTTTCTTTTTGTCCCTTTTCAAACTCTCTAAACATGAAAATGACCGAGTTATCTTTGTCGTTAAACTCGTTAAAATATCAAATAGTGACAAACTTGTCCATCTAGACAAGACTAAGTTTCACCTTCGCTAGACTCGTTAAAACATCAAATAGTGATGGATTCGCCCGAAGGGTGAAATTATACAACAAACATATGTTATGCTCCTCAAGCTTGATAAAAATAAAGAGGTACTGGTCAGCAATGACTGGGGAAAATGGGAAAAGGGGAAAACCACTTTATGGTAGCAGGTCGCTCTTGAACATGACACTTTCACTCCATCATCGTGACTATTTGGGTTGGGTTATTAGTTTGATGGTTATCACACCATTGGTCTATCATACCATCCATCACTTTGTTTTGGGTCAATGCTACCAATTCACTTTAGTGTCGCCAACATGTTCAAGAGAAGTCATTCAGTCAAAATTCATCTTTTGCAATACCATAAACCTTAATTTTCATGACCGCCATTCCTGAACCTTGTGTCGTCAGTCAAATTCCATCTCTAAAATCACTACACTTGGTTTGTGTCTTTGATGTGGGATACATCAAGGCCCTCCTGCAACGAGTCGCTTCTTGTCAACATCAGCACATTATCCAAGAAGTTGACTTAGAAACACCCATTCAGTACCTTGAAGCTTGCATGCATCAATGGCAGGTTTCTTGCTTCCGACGATAGGCATACATCAATGGTCTTCGACTGAAAGACTTTGTATAGTGTTCGACATCAAATCATCCATTCACACCATGAAAAATGTACTACAATATATTGAGGACCATTATCATTATCGATGATTTCTCTTGCATCTGTTAACAGATTACATCATCGGCTGGTAATCAGATGGTGTCTTCCCATGTTTGACTTCAGATCACATATTCACAGGGTTAGACTCGTACTTGAGTGAACGGTTGAACGAGATTGAAGACCCTAGATATAGTTTCATCCATCTGGGATGCGATTTCAGGAGTATTAAATCATATGTACAATGGCTTTACATTGATGGTCATTCCAGTCATGGGTCTTGTCTAGTCAATTTAACGTCTTAAATTGCTCTACATAAATTATCAATCCGGGTATCGTAAACTGATGAAGTGTGGTGCACCATATGTGCTTAGTTAACCTTTTTCTTACTTCGTTGTTTTATAGTTTTTGTTTTGTTTTGGGGTTTTGTTCTTGTTGATATCCTAAAGTGTCTAATGCAGATGGAAATCCTATTCCTAAGTCCCTAGAAGGCAAGTATGGATACAAATTTTAAGGCAATTATGTCATCTATAATGATTTCTAGAACTTAACACTTCAGAAGGTCTTAGAATGTACTAGTCATGACAGTAATGCTTGAACAAGAATGGAAAATGTGCTGCTATTTAAAACAAGTAAAGAATGAACTACTGATCATGAAACTATTATCTCTGCTGCTGTCTAAATATAGAAAAGTGATTTAAGCTACTGCACTCAAAGAAATAAAAAATGCAAGGAAAGTAAAACTAAAATCAAATTACACATTCATAATTCGATCCCTCGCTAGTAGTCCCGCTATGGCTTTCGGAGGTAACCGTCAATGATATGAGCAATTTAATATCTAATTGCAGAAAAATAAAACTAAAATCAAATTACACATTCATAATTCGATCCCTCACCAGTAGTCCCGCTATGGATTTTGGAGGTAACCGTCAATGATATGAGCAATTTAATATCTAATTGCAGAAAAGTAAAAGTAAAATCAAATTACACATTCATAATCCGATCCCTCGTCAGTAGTCCCACTATGGCTTTTGGAGGTAACCGTCAATGATATGAGCAATTTAATATCTAATTGCAGAAAAGTAAAACTAAAATCAAATCACACATTCATAATTCGATCCCTTGCCAGTAGTCCCACTATGGCTTTTGGAGGTAACCGTCAATGATATGAGCAAGTTGATTTCTAAACTAACTAACAAAGCAAGTAAAAAAGGCTGAAATCAAAACATAACTGAAATTGAAAAGCTAAAAAAACAAAGTCAGCAGAGAGGCAAATCTCATGTCACTACTTGATGCAAAAAAACATGTAGAGAAAAACTAATCTACAATCAACCAGTTGAACACACCTACATGAATTAAAATTGCATGAATGGAAAATCTAATCTATCAAACTTGAAAGAAATCAAATGATGTAATGAAATCAAAGCAAAATTACAAAATGAAATCTACTCTACCTTACATTCTAATGTGTTCCATGACATCTACTTCACATCTCCTTCCATGTTGAGAACATCAAAGCTTTATTCAAATTCTTCTAAATTACAAAGTACAACAAAGCTCTCCAAAGCTTTCAAAAGCCATCAAGGAAGAACTACAAACTCCAAGCTAAAGAACTAACAAATGAAGGAGAGAGGTCTCCTATTTATACAAAAAGATGAGAAGCCATATCATTAATGGGAATCCATGAATCTCTCCCTCTACCTCTAGAGTCCTAATCAAAATAGGAACTGATAAGACACATGTCTTCTTAGAGTTACAATACAATTAGGAGATGTGACACATATTCTCATGATCCCATGATTCTTTCCACTCAAATTCGAATTTGACCTTAGAGTGCCACATAAGGGTCTTCTAGCAGCCTCCTTTCAACTTACACATGTCAACAATCTCAACCCATTTGTTAGGTATAAGCATATGCACATTATTTTTTAATTTTTAACCACAAATTCACTTAAAAGGATTAGAATTAATAAAGTTTAGAAAAACATAAATGTGGCCCAATGATAATGGAAGTGGGATGAATGTGGTGACATAGTAGTGAAATGGAGGTGATATAATGGACATAATAGTGAAAATGTAATGGAAATGAATGACATTTTCAAGACTCAACATACCCCCCAACTGAAGCTATTGCATGTCCTCATGCAATATATATCACATTAACTCTTTTGGTCCTTGAGCTTTGGCTTAACTTTGCATGATATCATTTGATAACTTCATATTTCTGCAAAGTGTTTTACTTGAATTGCAACATGGTTGGTTCTTGTGTTACAACCAATTTTTTGTTGTTGTTGTTGCATTCTATTTTGATATTTGAACTTTGCATAATGATATTTTTTATTATTGTTGCAAAGTATATCTTTATTGGATTGCATGATGGTTGGTTCTTATGTGACAACCATGATTTTGTTTGTATCTAGTTTATCCTTTAAGCACTTTTTCAAAAGCCATTATATGCTCAAAATAACAATGTAATAATTGATATATGTTGGAAGTATGCAGGCTCCTGAATATGATATGGACATGGCAAAATATGAAGATGAATGTATTCCCCCCCCAACTGATGGTATTAGCAATTTTATGAAATAAGGAAGATAAATGCTTTTCCAACAATTATCATTCTAGCTTTTTATGGAATTCTATGGTCAAAAGTTAGAAAATGATGTACCTTCACTTACCCTTTGGAATGGATGAGTTGTATGTGTGGTGGCTACAAAATTATGATCATATTCTTCTTTAAGTGGCTGAATAAGAGGAGTCATGGATAAAGAGATAAGATGAATTTTTATTGCTTCTACTAAAACTTGTTGAATCTGCTCCAAAACGTTGAAAATAATAGTCTTCATGTCTTCAAAATTCATTGGCACAATTCCTACTATGTGAAAAGATGTTCTGATGTCGAATATAACAGAAAATTGTTGACTTAGTGACCATTAATGGATGCCACTAGTCAACACGAGAACTCTCACCATTGATGACAATGAGAGTCAAGATGCCCAAACACATCTTGCTAGGTACGAATGAATTTGCCAATGTCGAGTCACCTAGAAGATCTAACGAATAAGGGACATTAATGTATTCCCATTGTTTGTCAGCATGAGGACTTGCCATTAGACATGCAAGCCTCAAGGTGTTTTTACAAAGAACTTAGACTCAAAGGACTATGGATTCAATAATTTGCATTGAAGCAGGGCTTATTTGCGACATGAAAATGACAGGAAATGCAAGATGAAAATGGAAGATGGCAATGGAGAGCAGAAATGGCAATGGGCAATAAGCATATGAATGAGCCTCTTGCTTTTATTTGTGAGTTATGAATGGAGAAAAAGAGATGGAAAGTGTATGTGAATGTAAATGGAAAATATGGAGTGAATGGTTTATTATGAAGAATGGATGTGATGGAGACAATAGTATCTAAAAGTTTTTCAAGTGTTTGGATCTAATTTTGCATCAACATATTTCCTCTTTGTTGTGGATCATCCTCTTATGAAACAATTTGGTCTCTTAGAGAGACACCATTCTCTTATAGTCATTTTCCCTTCCTCCTGGAACCTGTAAAAAAAACTAATACTTATTCTGTAATGGAATGTAAGATTATCAAAGGAGAGAGATGGCCAATCTCTCTAGTTATGATATTTACACACAAAACTAAGAATTTGTATTAATGAAACAAGTTCTCAAAGGAAAAATCAAAAGAATTTATACCTGATTTGGTATTAGTGCCTCAAGTTGATGTTGCTTCTTTTCAGCAATTTATTTCATTATTTTCCATTTCAAACTCTAATGATGGATTTCTCATTGTGTAGACGTTGTTGAGATCTTTCCAATGGTACTTAAATCATCAAAATCTGATTTCGTATGAAAAAGTTACGCTGATTTGAACAATGACGTTTTTTTTCAGTCTGTGGAGTTGGATTTCAGCTGCAGAATGTGCACGGTTTCTGTAGCTAAAAATCTTGAATACAAAGCTAGCCATTCATCTTTCATCATCAGTCCAAAATTAATCAATACCTTCAAAAAATTGAGAAAATAACTTATTCATTTAATTGATTCAAAATTATTATTTTTTCTTGACATGAAGCAACTTAGTGTGGCGACTTAGTGATAACACATGACTTGACTTCCCTTTGGCCGAGGTATTTTTCATTGAATTGGATCAAATGAATAGGACACCATCCATGTACTAACATTCCCCCAGCTACCCATGTGGCTTGTTTTTCATGATGACATCTGCAACCTAGAGTTTAACAAAAACAGCTGCGGAAATTGGCTGAAACAGTCAACCATTAGTTTTACACATATTTTGGATACCTGAGTCGTGCATAGCTTTTTATCTCTTCCGCACTTTCCTGTGGAGTTTCTGCAACCTTAAAAGAAAGTGATTCACCTTTAAAACAGATATTTTTAGTTGAAACAAAACCAACCAAACTGATATTGATCCCTTCTCTAACTGAAAATGCTAATGTTACTACACAATAAGCCTTGGGCTTCCCATACAAACAACAGATAAATTTCGATAAATAATCAAGGATACCAAGTTCATACTTGATAATAACATCATTGTCTAGCCTGAGCAAGGATTGGACTATTTGTGCAGCTTCATGCTGCAACATTACGCTATTTTGAATCCAGGTATGCATGTACTGAGTCATAACTCATGTTTAAGACAACTCCCATGAATATTAGATGACACTTCTGAAAAATAACAACACCAACTTACCTGCATGGGATTCATTCCACTCCATGGCATATGTAAAATAGCTGACTCCCATAAGATCACACTAAATCTAAAACTCTGGAATGTGGAAATAAAGAGAAGAGTTATGTGATTTTTTTGAATACATACAATCAGCCATAACTGAAGTATGAGTCAGGAGAGAAGTCGTTATACATTAAAGTCAAGATTGAGTGCTAAAAAGCTCCATGCCACGTCTATCAATCAGCTATGAAGAGCCGTATCCAACCGGTTCACGTAATGGAGAGCCGTCTTCAATTGAGATTGATTGTTAACAAGTGTTAATGAATTGCAAACGGGTGGCATTAAGGGCAGAAGACGTGGTAGAGTAAGTGCCAGCACATAATCAAATT
Organism: Pinus taeda; assembly: GCA_000404065.3. NCBI lineage: Eukaryota > Viridiplantae > Streptophyta > Pinopsida > Pinales > Pinaceae > Pinus > Pinus taeda. The sequence continues at coordinate 40,996 of APFE030938114.1, forward strand.
AGAATTCCCCTTTCTCAAGCACGCCGAATTAAATCACACCCTGTTCATTTAATTCAAATTCCATTTTTTTACACGCGGTAGGGAAAAATGGGCTCCAAAGAACCGAGTATTTCTCCCAGACCGCCACAAATTTCTTAAAACGGTTTTTGGGTTATCTAATTGACCCTGCTGGCGAAAAAGTGATGTTTTTTTTTTTTTTCCAGATTCGTCTCTGTTTGGCCAAATCATGTTCTTAAAGTTTGACATTTTTCTCTGTTTACGTTTTTCTTGAGTTATTACATTTGGCCTGTAAAATTGATTTCAGGAAAAAATTGTTTTCAGATGCAATCAACAGCAAATGAATTTGTCAGTTTCAGGGAGAGGACACCGTTAAAAAAAAATGTTTCCTATCATATTAAACAAGTGCTGAGATCTATTCTAGCTGGAGTACTTCAGAAGTTTGTTTCAAACGCTTGCTAAAGAAACAATGGATTCAAATTTGATGCAAATCCGTGATTCTGCCATTTATCCTTCAAGTCAGTAGGTAAATGTGACTTGTCAAAAACCTCTTTCCCATGTTCCCACATGCGTTTCCACGGGATTCCATTGGTTTTGCCTATCACAAATTTCTCCATACCTTCCTTCAAAGCCTCCTCTTCAGCCTTTGTCCAAACTAACTTATTCCTATGTGCACCAGGTGGATGACAGGTTCCTCTCATTGTGGATTTCCTATTACGTAAGTGGTAGTTCCCATCATCACTATTACCATATTCAAGATCTCCACCATGTATATCATTGTCAACTTCATTTTGCTCACATGATAGATCATTTTCAATTCTACCAGGTCTTTTATCTTGAGGTTGGAAAGACTTCAAGTTCTGATCTAAGGAGTAAAAAAAAACCATCCTGTTTTTTTTTTTTTTTTGATTGGTCTTTGAGATAAGATCATGTGGCAGGCCAAGACCAAAGTCAGGCCTCCGTATGAAGTACCAATACAATACTAAGAGCAACATTATAACAAGCAATGCAACATAGAAACCTAACCCAATTTTAGCACTAACAGATAAGCCACACTTTTTCAAAAAGTATGGACAACCTAGTAGAGATGGCACTCCATAAAGGCCGTGACTTTCTCATAAATGTTAGTAGGCATCTCCACATAGGTATGTTCTCAGTTGGGATGTTCTGGCTGTATGAAGGATTTTCACTGCTGATTACAAGAGTTAGGTAAACAACTAGAGGAGGCTTTTGTAGATTTATTTTTTATTTTTATTTTTTAATGTTTTTGCAAGTTCGTTTTAAGGTCAAAACTTGAACAGGAATGCAGATTTTCTTGTTGAAGTCACAGTGAAAGCTAGGATTCAAGATAGCTATTGATTATTTATTTATTTCTCTAAAATTGTAAATTTTTATAAGAAGGATTAATGATTTTTCAATTTCAGGCGGTAAAGACTTCAAGGAAAACATGCTAAAAGTAGGACTTTAACTGAGGTCTTAGGCTGGTTTTTTATTGATCTGAGCTAGGTGAGTAGGATAGGATCCATGTTGGGACAATTCTAGGGATGCCCATGTGGTCGGTTTCTTTAATTAACGCGTATAACCTGCTAAACCTTGAAATCAGCTGCAGAATTCTCAACTAGCTGCGGAATCAGGCTACATTCCGCAACTAAGTTGCAAAACCTTATTAAAACATGATACAGTGCTTTGAGGACCACTACAAACCATAACCAGTCAATTTTGGACAATTTGAACCTATCAAAGCAGTTGGGTTTCTTTTTTTTTTATTGAATCAATTGAAATGATGAAGTTTATTTTGTCTCCTTTTTTTTTAACATAACATTTTTTTTTTTTTTTTGATCCTCCAGATCACACAAAGTTGCAGGGAGGAGAGCATACTCAAGAATTAATAAGAAATAAGGTCTCCTTAATTACACTTTCCCGACAACGGCGCCAAAAATGTTTATTCAATTTAACGTCTGAAATTTCTCTACATAAATTATCAATCCGGGTATCGTAAACTGATGAAGTGTGGTGCACCATATGTGCTTAGTTAACCTTTTTCTTACTTCGTTGTTTTATAGTTTTTGTTTTGTTTTGGGGTTTTGTTCTTGTTGATCTCCTAAAGTGTCTAATGCAGATGGAAATCCTATTCCTAAGTCCCTAGAAGGCAAGTATGGATACATATTTTAAAGCAATTATGTCCTCTATAATGATTTTCAAAACTTAACACTTCAGAAGGTCTTAGAATGTACTAGTGATGACAGTAATTCTTGAACAAGAATGGAAAATGTGCTGCTATTTAAAACAAGTAAATAATGAACTACTAATCATGAAACTATTATCTCTGCTGCTGTTTAAATATAGAAAAGTGATTTAAGCTACTGCACTCAAAGAAACAAAAAATTACAAGGAAAGTAAAACTAAAATCAAATTACACATTAATAATTCGATCCTTTGCCAATAGTCCCGCTATGGCTTTCGGAGGTAACCATCAAGGATATGAGCAATTTAATATCTAATTGCAGAAAAGTAAAAATAAAATCAAATTACACATTCATAATTCGATCCCTCGCCAATAGTCCTGCTATGGCTTTCGGAGGTAACTGTCAATGATATGAGCAATTTAATATCTAATTGCAGAAAACTAAAACTAAAATCAAATTACACATTCATAATCTGATCCCTCGCTAGTAGTCCCGCTATGGCTTTCGGAGGTAACCGTAAATGACATGAGCAATTTAATATCTAATTGCAGAAAAGTAAAACTAAAATCAAATCACACATTCATAATTCGATCCCTCGCCAGTAGTCCCGCTATGGCTTTCGGAGGTAACCATCAATGATATGAGAAAATTGATTTCTAAACTAACTAACAAAGCAAGTAAAGAAGACTGAAATCAAAACATAACTAAAATTGAAAAGCTAAAAAAACAAAGTCAGCAGAGAGGAAAATCTCATGTCACTACTTGATGCAAAAAAAACATGTAGAGAAAAACTAATCTACAATCAACCTGTTGAACACACTTACATGAATTAAAATTGCATGAATGGAAACTCTAATCTATTAAAATTGAAAGCAATCAAATGACATAATGAAATCAAAGCAAACTTACAAAATGAAATCTACTCTACCTTACATTCTAATGTGCTCCATGACATCTACTTCACATCTCCTTCCATGTTGAGAATATCAAAGCTTTATTCAAATTCTTCAAAATTACAAAGTATAACAAAGCTTTCAAAAGCCATCAAGGAAGAACTACAAACTCCAAGCTAAAGAACTAACAAATGAAGGAGAGAGGTCTCCTATTTATACAAAAAGATGAGAAGTCATCTCATTAATGAGAGTCCATGAATCTCTCCCACTACCTCTAGAGTCCTAATCAAAATAGGAACTGATAAGGCACATGTCTTCTTAGAGTTACAATACAATTAGGAGATGTGACACATATCCTCATGATCCCATGATTCTTTCAACTCATATTTGAATTTAGCCTTAGAGTGCCACATAAGGGTCTTATAGAAGCCTCCTTTCAACCTACACATGTCAACAATTTCAACCCATTTGTTAGGTATAATCATATGCACATTATTTTCTAATTTTTAACCACAAATTCACTTAAAAGGCTTAGAATTAATAAAGTTTGGAAAAACATAAATGTGGCCCAATGATAATGAAAGTGGGATGAATGTGGTGACATAGTAGTGAAATGGAGGTGAAATGGAGGTGATATAATGGACATAATAGTGAAAGTGTAATGGAATTGAATGACATTTTCAAGACTCAACAGGTCTATATCTGTAGATGACTTTTTATGTACATGTAATGAAAGTTTATAAGATGAGCATGGGTATGCCTTCCCTCAACAATTCATGTAAAATAAAATATGATGATATATGTATTGTAATTGATGCAGGTAACCTTCCACTTTGATACTTCCTCATCACAATCATAAAGCATTTCATTCGACATTGGCATTTTTCCAACTTCATGCTTTAGGGGGCAGCTGTTACAGATCCATTTGGGCACATCAAATCCCAACATCCAGATCAATGTTTTAGGGCTCATCAAACCCTAATTTCAGTTGCTTCATACCCTAAACAAGTCCCCCTTTGAATGCCTCCTTCCCAGATAGTTTCATGACTTGAAGACATCCAGAAATAGCCTTTAGAGGGACCAACGCAGGTAAACCCTTATGAAGGTGCACTGTAGAGTAGTTAAGTCCACTGCCAGGGTGCTCTACAGAGAATTTAGGCTTCCTTGCACCCATGCTGGGCGAGAATGAGCGAAATTCACATAGGGTTTAAGGAATATTCTTATCTTTTGCAGTCATCTAGAAGTTTTTCTCAAATATCAACTCCAATGAGCTCAAAAATGGATGAGGAATGAGTTAAGGTGCATCCTATCCTCTCGTCCCTTCCTCCATGGAACTAATTCTAAGTATGGAAGGTCATTCAATGCCACCATTAATGACAAAACCTCCTTCATATTCCTGTAAATTGACCACTCATCTAAGTGATCAGCCGCTGGATTATGTTGAATTGCAAGGAGATAATGCTGCTATGATATTTGGCTTTGAAGCAAGTATTGCTACAAGTTTGTCATGCTTTTGTTGTGATGTGGATGGGATCCAAGCTGGAGGAATGGCTTTGAATTAGACACCAATGGTTGTAGTTCCTTCTTTTATCTAATAAAGTGTTTGAACCTTTTTCCCATATGTTTGTATTGTTTCATAATGCTTATGTGTGTGAATTGTATCTGATTCCTTTCACTTATATTCAATAGATCATATGCTTTGATTGGTTTTTGTCTTCTATTGTGTTTACAAGGTACTTCTTAAGCTGATTAAGTACGGGAAGGAGGAACGAAATTGATACAAGGGAGACGAGCGGAAAGCAGAACTACATGTAGGCCTTCTATCTTCTCATCTTATCTATTGCTTATAGGAAAAGTCTAAAACACTTTAAACTATTGTTCTAGATACAACTAATTATCTAGGGAATTAGTATTTATCCATAGATGCTAAATTCTCCAAAACACCACCTCTATTTGACCATCTGTTTGAGGATGAAATGTTGTACTCTTTTTCAAGTTTGTGTCCATGAATCCCCACAAGCTTGACTAAAAGTTCCCAACAAAGCGAGAATATCGATCACTAACAATGGATGCGGGAAATCCAAAATGCACCCCTACATTCTAAAAGAATAACTGATTAGTTTGTTCAGCTGTAATTTGCTTTTTACATGGAATCAAAATATACATTTTTCTAAACTATCCACAACTACATACAAATAATCATGACCTCTTTTTGACAATGGAATACCTCCTACAAAATCCATAGAAACACTCCCCCATGGCTGTGAAGGTACCAGAAGTGATGTGTACAATCCTAACTTCCTATTTCTAGGCTTACTCACTGCACATAATGAACATCCTTTAATAAAGCGTGACACACTTTCAAGCATATGAGGCCAATAAAAATACCTTTGTAGATGTGCCACTGTATTACTTACACCGAAACTACCAACAATAAGAGAAGTATGTGCCTCTCTTATGATTTTGACTCTTTCTCCCTATGGAATACAAAGCTTACCTAGACGGTACAATAAGTTATCATGCAAATGATAATCCAATTCTTCTACTTGGTTACCTTGACTCAATCTTGCATAAACATCCTAAATGTCATTGTCTAATGCATACTGCTCAATATAACTTTCATGAAAAATAGAGTTATGCTTGAGTAAATTAGTTGCACTAATAATAGGCCTAGAAAGCATATCAACAACTTTATTGTAGATACCTTTCTTATAACTTATCACCAAGTGGAATTGTTTAAGAAAACCCATCCATCGGAAGTGCTTTGATTGCTGCAACTTAGATTGAGATTGCAAGTACTGTAATGGCTGATGATCAGTGTGAATGATTATTTCCTTACCCATCAAGTAGTGTTTCCACTTTTTCACGCTTTGCACCAATGCATGTAATTCCTTGTCATATATTAATCACTACACCATTGAATTTTTTCGAATGAAAACAAATAGGCTTACCATGTTGCATCAGGACTGCACCCATGGCGTAGTTACAAGCATCAACTTGGATCTCAAATGACTATCTCAAGTCTAGAAGTGAAAGTACTGGGGCTGAACTGATCTTTTCCTTCAATGCATCAAAGGCATTTTGTTGTTTTCCTCCCCACTGAAAAATCTTTTTCACACTAGTCAATGCATGCAAATGAGCTGCTATAGACGAAAAGTTAGCAATGAATTTCCTCCAATATTGGGCTGCTCCTGAAAAACTTCTTACCTCAGTAACTATCATGGACCTTGGCCAATTTAAAATGACATCAACCTTGGAGGGATATATTTTCAACTCACCTCCAACAATATGACCCAAGTAAACTAAATAAGTTTTTCCAAACTCTCACTTTGACATCTTTAAATATACTTTTTCTTTCTTTAAGACATCAAGTACTTTTCTCACATGCATGACATGTTCATCATGATATTTACTGAAAATTAATATATCATCTAAGTATATTATAACAAAGTTATCAAGAAATGGCCTCAACACATCATTCATCACACACATGAAGGTAGCAGGAGCATTACATAAACCAAAAGGCATAAATATCCATTCAAACAAACCTTGTTTTGTCTTGAATTTTGTCTTCCAAATGTCTCCTTCAACAATTCTAATTTGATAGAAGCCACTCCTTAAGTCCAACTTAGTAAAATACTTTGCATCTTTCAATTTATCAAGTAAATCATCTATTCTAGGCAGTCGGTAATGGTTGTTAACCATAATTTTGTTCAATGCATGGAAGTCCACACACATGCACCATGTTCCATCCTTCTTTGGCACCAAAACAATAGGTGACCCACATGGCGAAGAACTTGGCCTGATGATCCCTTTATCTAACAACTCTGGAATTTTCTTTTTAATTTATGCACTTCCCATCACTGACATCCTGTACATGCCAATTTTAGGAAGAGGAAAATCTTGTTGCAATTGTATTTCGTGTTGGATTCCTCTCTTGGGAGGCAATCCTTTTGGTTCCTGAATCATCTCATCATATTGGTTAACAACATCAACCAATTCAGATTTCAATCTTGAGTCACAACCTTGAAAAGCTTCATTATCAATATCATTCTTGGGTTTGATCATTATAAGCACGAAATTCTTACTAGAATTCACTAGGCTTTTCATTTTCCCCGCATTTACAATTGAAAGATTTAGTTTCTTGCTATGGGCTCTTACAATGTATTCTATTCCATCTTTGAACAAATGATATTTGTTTTCATGTCTATGGAAGATAGCTTTTCTGTCATAGAGATATGAGCTGCCCAAAAATATACCACATATGTCTAATGACACAACATCAAGTTCCACTTCATCTATGAAATTTGCAGTAATGGCGAATTTTAGTCTACACTTTCTGGTTACTTGCAATTGGGCATTGTCACAGATCCATCCTAATGGATATGGCTTATGATGTGGAATGGTCCAAGTTTAAACTTTTGACAATGTTTTCAGAGATGAGATTAGCTTGAGAGGCACTATAAAAAGGAGTTTCATTTTGCTATGTTTTGATATTACCCTTATGTGGAAAAGTTCTATCCTCTTCTTTTCATTTGGAGTTTCAATGTGTAAATTTGAAGTATTAGTGCTAAAAATGGAGTCCTTACCTTTTATCCCCATGGCTATGATTTTAGTTTCATCACAGGAATCAAATCCCAAATCCTGTTGAGTGGTTGCAGCTGTCTTTTGTTTCCCTTGTTGAATTTCTTTGGTTTCATCTCAAGATGAAGCTTCCAACAAATGAGCTTCATCATGACCCTCATTGGAACAATTCTTTCATGTTAGTTCCTCTCCTTCCTTCTTAATAGATGCATTTTTATTTCCTTTCCCTTTCAAGCCCTTTTCTTTTCCTTTACCCTTAAATGGATTTTTACTACCTTCTTCTGGTGTATTTTTTCCTCTTGCCTCAAGATGAGTGGCTTGCACACAAACCTCATCTAGACTATTGGGATTAAACATAAGGATAGTATTCCTAAGGTAACTGTGTAAACCCCCTATATAATTCAACAACATGTCTTGTGATTGAAAATCTAGACCTAACATTAGAGACCTTCTTCTAAATTCTTGAATGTAATCTTGCACATTTTGACCTTTAAGTTGTCTAAAGTTATGCCAATTCATGATGTCTTTCTGCATATATTCTAGAGGGTAAAATTGTCTTTTGATTGCAACAATGAAATCAGACCAAGAAATTGAGATCTTACCATGTTTTTTTCTATCTTCTTGTGTCTTGGCTTCCCACCATATTAATGCTGCACCCTTGAGTCTCAAGGAAGCTAGTGTTGAGTGTGTTGGCATTATGATAAATATGTTGTACTTGATAGCAACCCACTCATCTCAGATGATAAATTATAGTGCAGCAAAGTTATTTTCTGGTTCACGCACTTTCATGCAGAGAAAAGTTCCTTTCATGCAGAGAAAAGTTCACGCACTTCATGCAGAGAAAAGTTCCTTTCATGTAGAAAAAAGTTCACGCACTTTCATGAAGAGAAAAGTTCACGCACTTTCATGCAAAGAAAATTTCACGCACTTTCATGAAAATAAAAGTTCCTTTCATGTAGAGAAAAGTTCACGCACTTTCATGCAGAGAAAACTTCACGCACTTTCATGTAGAGAAAAGTGCACGCACATGGGAAATCTTATGGTTGGTTCATGGTATTAGTCCGACAGTTTTTGATCCTATGGTTTTGGTCCATGATATTGCATCCAAAAGAGTTGAACCCAAGTATTGGGTCCGTGGTATTGTTTCTCAATGGTTTTGGTCCATGGTTTTGAGTGACGCCTAGCTTATAAAAAGGAAAGGAGATCATTTGGCTAATTACAGTTGAGTTGAAAATATTAAGAAGAGCAAGATCTGAATTTCCGATAATCGGTTGGTGAAACATAGTTGAATCTAAATCAAGGAGAAACCAGAGCATTATAAGTCAGATCTACTGAATAGTTGGAGCAGCCACGACAGAAGTGCGGATATCCGCAGGTTTCCTTCGGTGAAGTTGCAGACCTTTCCTGAAATATATTTTAGTTGTCTTTTATCTGTTTCTGCAGAGATCTGGGTTTAAATTGGTGTCTGGTTACTGGTGCTATTTTCTGGTTACTACATTCTGAGAAGTTATTTGTTTAAAGGAGATTGGGTGATGCACATGTACTTGATGTTTTGGATCCAGTTTGAAAATTTATGAAACGTTGTCCCTAGAAGAAAGAGAAGGTAGTAGCCTTCTGTAGGTCAGCACCTACGTACTAGTATCTTAGCTAGTACAAGAGCTAAGGGGGTTGTAGCTCCCTTCTAGGAGAAGCTGGAAAATGAGAGAGGGTTGTAGCTCTCTGCAGGTTGCAACCTGCGTACTGGCAAAGGACTGCACCAGTACAAAATCATTGTAAAAAGAAGTTTCTTTGAAAGAAGCTAGAGACATATTGCAGCAGGTGGTTTTCACCCACATTGGGTTTCCACCTTATATCTGGTGTTCTTTGGTGTGACTGTCTATGTTTCTTGTTCTTGTTTATTATTATATGGTTCTGACATACAGATTAATGGTTAACATCTAAAGAATAAATTACATTAAAATTTGGAAGGTATATACAAGTTTCATTAGTCAGATCTGCAAGTGTTTATTGGAAAAGATTTGATAATACTGATTCACCCCCCCTCTCAGTATTATTTCCAACAATTTGGTATTAGAGCAGGTCCTTCAGGATAATCTTGATCGCTTGAAGGAAGATCTATCATCATGAACATCTACGAGAGAGAAGCATCGATCAGGCCACCAATTTTTGATGGGACCAATTTCGTCTATTGGAAGGTAAGAGTTACTGCCTATCTTCAATCTCTTGGTATAGAAGTCTGGGATATCATAGATACAGGGTACACTTTTCCATTAGCAACTCCCACAGATCCGGCTGAGAAGAAGCAGTTTGAAACAAATGCAAAGGCTGTCAATACTCTATTAGGATGTCTATCCCAATCAAAATTAGTCAAGGTTATGTAGTATAAAACCGCAAAAGAAATATGGGACAAGATCGTTCTAAGCTATGAAGGAGATGAATAGGTAAAACGAGCAAAACTTCAAACCCTCAGAATTCAGTATGAAAATCTTAGAATGTACAATGATGAAAGTGTGGCTAACTATTTCCTAAGAATAGATGAGATTGTTAATTGTATGAAAAACTTGGGTGAAGAAATAAAAGAGGCTGTTGTGGTTGAAAAGGTTCTAAGATCTTTGTCTCCTAAGTTTGAATCAAAAGTTTCTGTAATTGAAGAAAAGGAGAATCTACAGAAAATTACCATGTCAAAGCTACACGGAATTCTAACCGCTTACGAAATGAGGAAAGGAGGACCATCAGATAGTAGAGAAGCTACATTCAAGTCTTCAAGCAAAGGAGATTACTATGAGTTAGGACATATGTCAGAAGAAGAGGAAGAATCAAATTTGGTCAAGAACCTTCAACTGGGTGCTGGAAGATTCAGAGGTAAGTTACCTTTCAAATGCTTTTCTTGTGGAAGAGTCGGTCACTATGCTGCCAAGTGTCCTCATAAAAATAAGCTTGACAAAGGTAAGGAAACTGTTAGCTGGAACAAGAAACAGAGTAAGAAAAGCTACTACACTCATGAAGACAGTGATGGACTTTCAAATAGTGATGAAGATGAACGAGGTAATAATTATAGACTTTTAATGGCTTTTGAAGATGATGATTTCATGGATGCTATAGATGAAGAAGGTCTTTATGAAGAGATTTCTAAACTCAAAATTTGTTTAGAAGAGAAAAATATGATTATTGATACCCTGCAATTTCAACTGGCTAAAAGGGAAAAACATCATGAAAAGTTAGAATGTGAAATTGTGGGACTTAGAAAAGAGATTGAGAAAACAAAAGCTCTTACTCTTAGATTTGTTAAAGGATCTAAAACTCTAGATGAGATTATCAATGTGCAGCGTTCTCCCCTAATCAAGACAGGTCTGAGATATAATGAAGAAATATCTCAAGCGCATAAACCATCCACCTCCAAAAGTTATCTTGATACAGCAAGGAGGAGTGAGCAAAGGCCCAATGGAGACCACCAGGTAAATCAGGGACAATTTACCTCAAGAATAAACAAAGACTACCAGGTAAATTGGGGGCAATCCACCTTAAGGATGAACAGAAGCTACAACTAGCCACAGGTAAAATCTTCTCAATTTTCCCCAGGAATGGATGGCAGTAGAAACTACAATCGTTTGGATGGTAGATTTGATAATCGTAGGAGTTTCTTCAATGCCAATGCTTCTCTTGTCATAACTTTGGTCACAAAGCAGCTCAATGTGTTTCCTATAAGACAATCATGACTAAAGAAGCTCAAAAACGAAGAAGCATGACTGGAATCACAAAAGGACATATAATAATGTTTCTGCCCTTGAAAATGAAATTGAATGTTCTATTTGTAACAACTTCGGTCATGAAGATTCTGAATGCAGAAGCAGGTTTCGGCAAACAAATCAGAAGGAACAAGCCTCAAGTGGCAAAACATGGAGAATGAAAGAACTGCAACCAGAAAGATGTGGTATAGACTTATATGTGGAAGGGTAGGAAAATCAATGGTACATCGACAATGGATGTTCGAAACATATGACAGGTGATAAAGAAAAACTTCAGTCATATAATGCCTTGGAGAAGGAGAAGAAGGTCTCATTTGGAAATGACACCCCTGCACTCATAAAAGGTAAAGGTTTTGTTCTTTTAAAAGAAAAGGTCAAAGTAGGAAATATTATGTATGTTGATGGCTTAAAGCATAATCTATTGAGTGTCAGTCAGATGTGTGATCAAGGAACAGAGGTAATATTTCGATCAAATGGATGTAGTGTTCGTGATCTTGATACAAGAAAAACAGTGATCAAAGGCATAAGAACTCCAAATAATTTGTACATATTCAAAGAAGGACAACATCAATGCTATCTAAGAAAGAATGATGAACACTGGCTATGGCACCAAAGATTGGGGCATCTAAGCTTCTCGCAAATAAGGAAAGAATGCAAATACCAGGGAGTTCGTGGTCTTCCAGACATCAAAATTCCAGATAATACAATATGTAAATCATGTCAGTTTGGTAAGCAAACTAGAACTAACTTCCCTGAGAAGGAAGAATCAGCGAGCAGGCCAATTGAACTTGTCCATACTGATGTATGTGGTCCATCTAGGAAAAGGTCACCTCGGGGAGAAGAATACTTTATATTATTCATTGACGACTATTCAAGGATGGTTTGGATAGGACTCATGAAGCACAAAGATGAAGCCTTCGAAAAATTCAAATCCTTCAAATCTTTGGTTGAGAACGAATCAGATCACAAAATCAAATGCCTCAGGTCTTATCGAGGAGGAGAATTTACCTCGAATGAATTTTTTGATTTTTGTGAAGAACATGGAATAAGAAGAGAATTCTCTACAACCAGGACTCCTCAGCAAAATGGAGTAGTGGAAAGGATGAACAAAACGGTTCAACAAATGGCTCATGCTATGCTTGATGAATCTAGAACTCTCGCAACTTTCTGGGGTGAAGCTGCATTTGCCGCGGTTGTTATTCTCAACAAAACAAATGTCCAGGTAAACAACACTCAAACCCCTCATGAGATCTGGTATGGTGAGACTCATTCGGTAAAATATTTCAAAATTTTTGGAAGCAAATGCTATATCAAGAATACTAATGAACATCTTGGCAAGTTTGAACCTAGAGCAGATGAAGGCATTCTCCTTGGTTACTCACCCCACAACAAAGCTTACAAGTGTTATAATAAAAGGCTTGGAAAAATTGTTGAAAATATTGATGTAGTGGTTGATGAAGAAGAAAACACTCCTAGGCAGGTAAGATCTGAAGATTTCGAAGATGATGAGGACTGTCCATCAACATCAAATCAGATTCATGATGAAGAAGAAACCTATGAAGAAGAAACCCATGAGGAGCCTGAAGAACAAATAAGGATAGAAG